>OX418216.1:149584476-149887780 GCA_948455865.1 Conomelus anceps
AGTCGACTGAAAATTTAAATTGCCCAGATTATCTGAGCATGAAATATAGTATAAAAATTAGTCAAATGATTTTTTATAAATTGATGATTCGTTATTGTATGGTTCGGAGAGTAAATTAGCTTTTAAAAATATTATAAAATACAAACATTTGTGACTAATATTTGCCAATAATATAAGGCTTGTTTTAGAACATGTTGAGTTATAACAAGAAGGCATGGTACCACTGTATATCATTTGATTGGCATGGTATACCACTGTAGTTGATGGTACCACTTGTATATATTTGATATGCTGGTATCTGTTTCACCATTCAAGATATGTTAATTATATGAATGCTAGCATGTATATAGGTATAATCATGTGCTTTAACATAGTAGCTTGGTATAAAAGTGTTATGAACCATCATAATGATAGGAAATTTGATAGAACCACACGGTCTCTACATTTTTTTATTGTGGATGATGCCCACATGAGTCTGGAGACTTGTGCGTGGGTAGTGAGATGAACAGTTGAACGATGAGTAACATCCATGGCTGAATGAGATTCGAACCCAAGGCTTCAGGAAACGAAGCCAGCCAGAGCCATATGCCGTGAGTCGTAGCAGGTATCTGTTCAATCAGATTGAGATAAACTGCGATCTCCTGGGCACTCTTTGTAAGGGTGACCGATTAGATTGGCCAGCAAAAAAGACACTGTTCTCTGCTGTAAAATCACTTCCCGGTGTTTCGGAACCCACCTAAAACTGTTAGTCCAGCTCATCAATCACCATCATCCAATTCATTACCCACGCACAGGTCTCAGACCTATGTGGGCTTCATCCTCAAAAAATAAAATGAAATTTATCAAAGAAGAGCGCTCCAACCAACTGCACCTCGGGATTCAAACCTTTAGTTGTAAGAGATTTTTTATTATGTTGGAAATGTTTTGTACTTTTGACTAATAAAAATTATTTATTAATTCATTATGCAACCAGGGGAATGTTTTATGCGTGTAACTTTAGTCTGTGACAAATCGTTATACCCCTTTCATAGGAGGTCAGAGGATGCTAATAATAATAATAATAATTTTTAGTATTCAAATGTTTTTTATTTATTTTTTTTTTTTTTTTGTGTGTGTACAGGCTCATCAGAACTGGTATTCGAGCCGGGCAATGCGGTCATGCTGCAATCGACATCTGCTTCGTCGTCGCAAGATGGCGGCGGCAGCAGCAGTGGCACCACCGAGTACATAGTGCCCGAAATAATAACCACCGCCGACGCCGATCATGTAAACCGGCTGTTGCAGGCGCATGCGGCTGCGGGCGCCTCCCTGGCCACGGAAGCAGACGGCGAATCCGATGATCACTCCTATGCTGATGAAACGGAGCAGCAGCAACAGCAGCAGATGGTGGGGGAGGAGGGAGGGCATGTTCTGGAACATCGGGTAAGTCACTTACTAGCATCAATAATACTTGATGTTGACACAACCACATTTATAGAAAACAGTCAGATACTAGTTTCGGTTATTACACCATTATCAATCTCAAACTAAAACTAAAGTACGGATAAGCTTAATATATACTAAACACGGAATGATAATATTGGCTGAGAAAGAAAGTGCCTCTAATAGGCTGACCTTCATTGAAGGTCTGTGATTGGCTGAAGGCCATAACAAGACACGCCCACTGGTGGAGGAGCAACAAGCAAAAATAAGTAATATTGATATAAAGCCAATCAGTTGCTTTGGCTTAAGACATACCGGCGTATCATCTATATTATCATCATAGAGACGTATCATGTTATCAGCTGTTCTATGAGCTTCCTGCATCTGTTACATTTCAAAACAGTAATATTGTCCATAAGTTAATTTTGAACATTAATTTTGAAAGGTTTTGAAAGAAAATGGGGCTTCAAAGTGCACTGAATCGAGTTCAGAGGTAGCTTTGTGTCAAATTTAGTGTTCCAAATTTTTGCCGTTTTTGTGAAATCCGCAAGGCAAAAAAAAACACACACCTAGTCTTTCTTATTATTTAGATTAATGAATAATCAGCGTGCTGCCGTTTAAGCGGTCGTGGGTTCGAATCCCGCCCCTCCGTCTGTCATCTATATTATGTAATCATTCACCTCATTACCCTCGCACAAGTCTTATGTAGGCATCATCAATAATAAAAAAATGTATGTTTGTGTTTGTTCTATGAGCAGACGATGCCAGGAGAAGGAGTGTTGCATGATGGGCCGAGTCTAATAGTGGTACCATCTGATGAACAGATGACGCAAGACGCAGTGCAGTCAACTGTGGACGGTTCTGCAGTTGGCATCACTGCCTCTGATCAGCTGACGGCGCCAGTCAAACCTGAATCGCTATCAGTTGAAGTACCAACATCATCCGGCGCTACTAATATTGTAAGTACATAGGCTTGTTTCAGACATAGCCGGCAGTAGGGTAACCGGTGTTGTTAATCCGGCCCCGTAGGGACATTGTATCACGTGGAGGGCTTCACACTAAACCATTTTCTGAAATCATAAAACATTATTATTGAAAAATATTGTCTCTGGGTAATAGATAAAGAATTAGCACTGTGATAGATTGATTTTCACTCATTATTGAACACAACATAATATGGACTGTATAAAAAACATAGGGGGATTCAATCCCTGCATGCTGGATAAAATGATATAAGATTATGGGAAGTTATGGGAAGTGTTAGCCGCGAGCCGTAGCAGGTATTTGTTCAATCATATAGAGATAAGCTGCGTTATCGTAGGTCCTGTTTGTAAGGGTGACCGATTAGATTGGCCAGCAAAAAAGACACTGTTCTCTGCTGTAAAATCACTTCCCGGTGGTTCGGAACCAACCTAACTGTAGGTCCAACTCATCAATCACCATCATCCAACTCATTACCCACGTACAGGTCACAGACCTATGTGGGCTTCATCCTCAAAAAAAATAGAATGTCTCTAGTTCACAAATATACGTGTGCCCTTAACACAGGTCTCCTGTGGACTGTATTTTATGGGAGAGACCAGCCAGCACCCTAAGCGCTCTGCTCTCCCCACCATAGTCCCTCACAAGCACCACAAAATATGGAACATAATCCAACTGTAAACGATGCCGGTTATGTGTAAAAAACGCCATAGATTCATTTTTTTCAAATGTCCAAATAAAGTTACAAAACATTTTTTTGTGAAATAATATTATTTCCTTCCTAAAATATTTTAAATTACATTTGAAGACACTGCAAGGCAAGGCATACCAACTGAGAGCCAGCAGTGGGTTCCTTATTGTTGAGGATCTATCACTGAGTAATGCTTGTAACTCTTGAAATTAACACTCGCACTTAATTTACACAAATTACTCTTACAACGCGCATAAACTGTCTCTATAAACTATCACTAGCTATGTAATCACACTGTCTTTATAAACTGCCACTGAATACGAACATTGGGAAGATCAATCAACACTGACTGAACGCAGACGAGGAGAGCCTTTTTATACTGTTTTCATTCATACTAGTAATTTCTTGATGTTTCGATCACACAGAAACATGATCTAGTAGATTCTTGAAAGTTGTCAAAAACACTAGAAATAACCTACAACTACAACTAAACTAAATTTAAACCAGGCAGAGAAAAACCCTAAGAAAATAAGGTAGGAAATGCAAAGTTAAAATATTGGCAAGCTATTGTTTCATTGGATCCATTCATCGTATAAGCTTCTCAATTTTATTGTCATTGGTGCATCTTTAAAATCTACAGGCATTAAATTTACTAATTTATGTCAATGTGACTCAGTATTATTTTGCAGTAGGAAGAATATTTGTTTATTTTATTTATCTATTTATCATGTTCAGTTACGGACGTTTTTTAATGAAGTTACATTTTTTATGAAGTCTACATATTAGGTCTGACACCTGGGTTAATGAGTTGGATGAATGATGTTTAACCTACAGTAGATGTTTACAGTTTTAAGTAGGTTCCAAACCACCGGGAAGTGATTTTACAACAGAGAACTGAGTTTTTTTTTTGCTGGCCCATCCAAGAGGGCCCAGGAGTTCGTAACTTATCTTTATCTGACTGAACAGATATATTATATTACAGGGGTCTGCATCTATATGCTTCATTTTTACTTACTAGTGGTTCGGAACCCACATAACTTGATGCAGAGTCATTGCTATTCATAAATCAGGTGATAGGAAATTGATAAATTTATAGATAGGACTGTATCCATTGCGTCACTATACATCGTAACGTGTCAAAGATATAATACAAATTACATATAAAATACACGTAGTTGAAAATAAAAACAAAGTCGTGGATACCACATTCACCATGCTTCCCAAAACCAAAAATGTTGTCTACATGCTCATGTCCAAGGTGGAATATGCCTGTAATTTACCGAGCGAAGTGTGGTCTATGTTTCCAGTAGACCGTTTTGCATATTTATCTGTTTGTCAGTTTGTAACGTATTTACGGCTGAACATGTTAACCGATTTCTTTGAAATTTGGCACGAATGTTCCTTTTAGTTATGCGCAGCGATGTATGTATAAGGTTTTTTTTAAATTTTGTTGTATTTAAAGGATAAGTTGCATTTAAGGAAAAAAAGGAATGCACCCAAGCCTTCTTCTATAGGAACATATGATTTTTAAAATGAGCTTCATACGCAATTGGAATCAGATTCATAGATAGCCCTTGGGCCGCAACATCTGGTTGAGCCTTATTCATATGAAAAAAGTTATTCATATTTGTTTCATTTCTAATATTTCAATTGAGTAACAAGTGGTTACTAAGTAAATTATGTATGAATTTATTTAATATTGTTTTTTAACTCATTCATGAGACGTCTGAAATCTAATTTGAGCAATCAGCTGTCTCACAAATTGAAAACACAGCATTGTTGATATGAAACAGAGTGGCCTTTTGTGGAAGCAGACATGAAATAAACTTGTATCAAGGGTTAGGTGTGATGATTGTGTTTAATTTTACGATAGTGATTGAGTACATGGAGTATGTTGCTCTGTACATGCACCCTTATTCTTGGGTGTGAGGTCTACTGTTCACAGAACCACTAGTGATGTTTTCAATTTTTGTGCATGTCCAGGTGGAGGAAGCTTGCAAGCGGGACACAATAATAATAGAGACGAGTTCTGTCGCGCATGCGCAGACCAGTGGCAGCGAATCTGTGATAGTGACGGCGCATGCGCGTGCACCACGGCTCGATCTTGCCAAGGACTGGGATGACTTCGACAGTAGCGGCGATAATCGCGCGTCCAGCGGCGACCAGAGCGATAGCAGCCAATCAGAGCGAGTGGATGACAGGCGACCGAGTCGTCCGACCATCGACTTGGAAGAGACCATTTTGCCAGACCTGTAATGATGAATTTGAGAGCGACTTTGGGTCGCGCGACAAAAATCGCGCGGTCGTCTATAAAAATGTCATTTCATTTTAAAGCAACTTTTCTGTTGCACGATAAATATCGGTTTGTCGTGCGATGAAAATTGCGCGGCCATTTGAAATAATATGAATGGGTTCAGAAGCGCCTACGTAGTTGAGGTTTGGGCTCTTATTTATGAATCTTCCTTAACTAGAGGCTTCCTTAATTTGATGAGGTCTCATGCCTGTATTAATAAACTTTCCTTCAGTTTCTCTTGACTCGAGGGACTCTCGAAATGCCTATATAATTATAAATACATACACGTATTGATGAACGTGCCTTCAGTTTCTCAAGGGACTCTTGAAATGCCTATATAAATACATTACATTTCAGGCTTCCTCGAGTCAAGAGACACTGAAGGAACTTTCATAAATACAATGCGGCCCTTATAAAGCGTTTGATTGATTGATAACTCTATTTATTTCCTTCATAGTAAATTCGTATGGCTTTTCGTATGGTTGCATATAAAAAAGCAGTCGTTAAAAAAAACGGCGAGGTGGAACTACCCGTAAGGGTCTCCCCACCACGAAAAGCCATACGAATTTACTTTACTATTTCCTTCATGAAACAGTAACATAGGCACAGTTATACAGTAAACTTAGAAGACAGTCCCCCACATGGGCATCAGCATATCGAGTTCTATCCTATCATGTCAAAAAAAGCCTAAATTACAGTCAATTCTTATACTTTGAGTGAATGTGTTTCAGGTTTCCCTCGAGTTAAAAAGAAACTTTGATGTGGGTTAATAAATGAGGCATCCTTCACTCACCTTTCAAAGAATGCTTTTCAAGTTTCACTTGATTTAAGGATGCCTTGAGTTGAAGTAGCTTCCCTTGAATTCCTCAGTATGCCTCCCTGAGGCAGGATTTCTTGAGTTGAGGTTGCGTTTTTAGTGAATGATTTCAAGGTGCCCTTGATTGAAGGAAGCCTCAAGGTATATTCATAAATACATTAGGCATTGGACCTCTCCTAGGTTTCCTCATGGGTTAGTGGGGGTGCATTTTAAAGCCTCGGTTTCCAACATCGAACAAGGTCGGAATACACTACACTTTACGCTTTTGTTTTAGGTCAGGGCAAGGTTAATAGAAACAAGGTTGTTCCATAACTCTCTCATTAGCAAAATATAAATAAAAGGCAGCGCGTACACAAAGTGCAATAAATAAATATTTTATTTCTATTTAAAACTAAATCTAAACAAATACATATGCATATAAGACTACATGACTAGAGCAGGTTTGCAATTTAAATTCTTCAGGATTCAGTGTTTTAATATCAGCTTTTCATTTCCATAATGTATTAGGATATGTAATGATATATAATGTATTAGGATATGATATTCCCTAATGCATCTGTAATATGATTGTGATAACATTCTCAGCGCTTCGTTCCTTAGTCTTTGAAAAGTATTTCTTCCTATTATAGAGCCATGACCCCCACTACTGCAAAATTTAATAGCATTTATATCATTGTAAAGATCTAGTTAAAACTTATTATAGTTTTATTAATTCTATAGTTCTATAAGTTATAACTTCTCTCAGTTTAAATTCACCCTTAACTTGCAAATTTCAGCTCTATTTGTACATTTTTTCAGTACAAAAATGTAGTTTCTTGCATAACGTAGATTTGAGTATATTTCTTGATCAGCTGGTAATGATATGGGTTTTAAACTCAATGCTAAAGCTCTATAGAGACTTATAAGGTGCTTATAGAGCCTTACTCAATGTAATTGAACTAAAAAACGTCATACCCCCACTATTTTTCCAGTTCTAATAAAACGGAACAACCTTGTTCCTGATAACCTTGAGTCAGGGTTAAGTTCAAGTGTTTTAGAATTTATATTATTCAGTTCTATCATTTTAAAACTAAATTATTTTATTTTTTGTATAGTAGTTAAGAACGCATGTTGATATTGCATGAACATAACTTTAAACTATATATAAAATGCGTCAAGATATGAAGTGTATATTCCTGCTTTGTCCGTTCGTCCGAACCCGTGCCACTGTACATAAAGCACTGTACATATTGTACATACGTGTTACTGTACATATGATAACCGAGGCTTTAAGGCTGTGCGCCGGGTTTTTGTCTTATTTATTCGAAGTTTCATGTATTGAATACTATTAAAATTTTATCTATTGCCATGAGATAAAGCTTTTCTAGTCGATTATTTTGTGAAATATGGGGATTCAAAGTTGAAATTTTTCAGTTTTTAGGGGCAATTGATTTCACCTATGAGTGATTTTAAACATTCGATAAATTGCTTATAATGAAAAGACACTTTACGGAATAAAATTACACATTTTAATTTCAATCTGGAAATTAGTTTTTAATGATTTTTTAAAAACTAAATTTTTTCAGATTTAAAAATTTTTTGTTAAAAATAAATAATATTTTAAATTTAATTTTATTCCTCAATGTGTCTTAGTTTTTAAAAAATTACCAAAACTTTAAAATAACTGGTAGGAGAGATCAATTAACCCCAAAAACGAAAAAAAATAACTGAACCGAGAAATTTTTCGGTTTTTAGGGGCAATTCATCTCACCTATGAGTGATCTTAAACGTTTGATAAATTGTTTATAATTGAAAGACAATTTACGAAATAAAATAACACATTTTAATTTCAATTTGGCAATTAGTTTTTTTAAAACTGAAATTTTTTCAGATTTAAAAATTGTTTGATCGGAATAAATAAGATTTTTAATTTCATTTTATTCCTCAATGTGTCTTAGTGTTTAAAAAATTATCAAAACTTTAAAATAACTTGTAGGAGAGATCAATCATCCCCAAAAACTAATAAATTTAATATTTGACCCCCATAATTCACAAAATAATTGATGAAAAAAACTTTCTCACAGCAATAGATAACATTTTAAAGCCCTAAAAACATCAAAGATAATTATTGAAAATAAATTATTACAAAAACCCATGCGCACACCTTAATCTTGAAACCCACATAGTGGCGAATCCAGAAATTTTGGGGCTAACATTTCAAAAATAAGTTTTATTCCTTTTAAATACCTTTTTTTAGTGTATCTCATTAGAATTTTGTCAGGGATTTATCCCTAAATCCCCCTTGGATTTGTCTCTGAACCCACATGCAATCGAATAGTTTCATCAATTCACTTTATTTTAAATGCTCGCAACTAGATACTGTATATTATGGTAAACATACAAAATATTATGTAGTAACATACCTGAAACTGTGGTATTCAGTTGATATTTTGCAGTTCACCCCATGCCTAATGTAAATTCATGTCACTGAATCTAAAGTCTTAAAATTGGTCTTTTTCAAACATATTGTACATTTTTATTGTTATAGTGTAGGATGAAGAGTACTTATTGAGATTATTCTTACAATATTTGAACTGTATATTTTATAAATCATTGTCAGTTTTCATCTCAGTAAATTTGTACTCTTCAAATCAAGTAATCTGATATTTATTGTGTCGAAGTCTATGTTGCAATTCTCAGGTCCGTATTTATGTAGTGTCTCTTGATTCGAGGTTACCTTGAAATCTCTTGATTCGAGGTTACCTTGAAATACTTCTATTCTAAATGGATATCAAGATTCCCTCGAGTCAAGAGACTCTGAAAGAGCGTTCATAAATACGGTAATCAATGTTACATGCATTAAAATTTTTGTTATTATAAAGTTGATTAGTTATTGCATTTGATTGTACAACTGTAGTACAGTGAAACATATGTATTATTTCATATTTTCGTGATAACTCTATAAGGGTGTTTATATTATCGTATTCGAACTATCTTATTGAATGTGCATGAGTAATAAATTCTTGTTAGAAATTATTATTTCCAACTTGTAAATATTGTCATCACTACTTTTGAATCATAGTGTGAACATTAAAAATTTAATTTTTGACAACGCAATTCCCAAATAGTGAATACGATACCTAAGAGTTGACTAATTATTTTATCTTTATTAGAGAAATTTTAAGTGATTTAATTTTAAAATTCAGTGAATGTAAAATAGTATTTCAAAAAATATTGTTCAATTTGTATTATAAAATAACTTATTTACGAACAATTTGTGCTATTCACTTTTATTATTACCCTTATTATTGAACTTTAATAGTTAAGTAGAAATAGTTGAAATATTTATTAAGACTGAATTATTACAATGGAATGTGATGATGTAACAGGCTCCCAAAACTGCTTTCTTCACAAAAGAAAAATCAATTTCAATGGTTGAGTTCATGGGAGCCTTCTTATTTACTGGGAAAAGTTACCGGTGACGTCTGATTGGCCTATTCAATTTTTTAACGAAAATGAATTTGAATAGACCAGACGCCACCGGTAACATTTACCGGTAAATGAGAAGGTTCCCATGAACAAACCATAGACGTTAAACAATTTTAATAGACCAATCAGACGTCACCGGTAACGTTTACCAGTTACTGGTAGAGCTCCCAGGAACTCGACTAATGGTTGAGTACATGGGAGCCTTCTCATTTACCGGTAAATGTTACCGGTGACGTCTGATTGGTCTATTAAAATTGTGAATTCTATGAATTTGAATAGACAAGATGCCACCGGTAACATTTACCGGTAAATGTGAAGGCTCCCATGAACTCGGTCATTTAGTTTAGAGCTTGAATCAAGTGTCCAGTTTGAAATGGAAAGCAGAGCAGTGAATTTACTTATTTATCAAAATTAATTACATAAGTTTGTAAATGCAACAGAGGTTTGCCCAAACAGTGACATTTCATGTCAATATAGATACAAGCTAATATATAATTCATACAATTAATAAGTGTAATTCTATGTAATATAGTTTTTATACATAAAAAAAAATGTTTGAAATGCTTGTCAGGCTTATATGAGCACTTACTGATGAGATAACAGCTTAATCTACCCCTAAGCAATTTATCAATTTAAAAAATTCATTATATAAATTCATTGAATCTGATGGAAGCGAATTCAAGATTTCCATTCATGAAGCCCAGCTAATTAGTATAGTTATCTTGTGTTATAGTAGGGATACTTGCACAGTGGAGCATGCAACACTTGAAGATAATCACCATCACAAAATCAAACACATGCTGTCAAATAGTGGTATTTACGCTGCTCCAATCTGTTATAGGTACACCATTCCACAGCATGTGTTAGATTTTGTGATGGTGATTATCATTGAGTACTCCATTGTGCAAGCACCCTTAAGTTGCAGTTCTCCAGTTTTTTCAGGGTATCCGTGGATTCAGTTCATAATATCGTTGAACATTTTTTGTTTTAGCTCCATTTTCACAATGTGTAGACCGCCGACCGTGTCTGATGAAGCACTACAGCAGTGCGAAATGACCATCGCACATAAATATGCAAACTTATTTCGAGAAAACGTCCAATATCAATTTAAATTAGAAAAGTTCTGTTTTAATGTACTTTTCAGAATAAAATATATATTGAATAATTATATACAGAATAAAATATATATTATATTGAAACGGGCTCTAAGTCTAAAATAACGCTGGCAACACTTGAATTTATCTCTCGCACTTATTTGCACAAATAATAACACACTGATCAGTAATTTCTTACAGAACAATAAGCAATTAAAAACAGATAAATCGATATTGTTCAACTGATAAAGAGTTTTCAATATTACTGTACAGAATCAATCACTAAAAGTTAAAAGGCCGATCTAATATTAAATAATAACTGTCCAATAATATTAAAAAAGAAACGTCGAGGAAGAACAATTAACTTACGTAGCACAAGTCCGAAATACATTAAAAACTATTTAGTAGTTCACTGGTATGAATTAAATAGGAAAAAGAATTATCACTATAGGCACAGTTTACGGTAATTAATTATCACTACTGACACACGTTATCTTGACAAATTCCAAACCAGACTGAACTAATTTACAAAAGTCTCCCTCTATTTATATAATTTTTTATAATCGAGATCTCGATTTTTCTATCAACTTCTACCTAACTCTAAAATAAACAATCAAGGACCCTCGCACCTTCCACAATATTCGATAAGATTCCATTAATTTCTAATCAAGCAACTAGAATATTCTACAAAGTACCAAGTAAACACCATAAAAGTGTCAAAAGCAGAGTAATTAATTGCTTAGAAGTGAGCATTTACATAGCAGATAACACCGAGAACCACTGTTCCTTCTTTCTCTCAATTCTCACTACAATATAAATAATATAAACTAAAAAAAAACGCTTTTAAATGGAAATTAACTCTCGTGACGGCCGTTTCGCTCTGTTGTCTAGAGCATCATCAGACGACCCACAGTACACTCTCAGACGACTCAGTACACAGTGTGTACTGTGGGTCGTCTGATGATGCTCTAGACAACAGAGCGAAACGGCCGTCACGCCATAACGTGAGTTAATTTCCATTTAAAAGTGGTTTTTTTAAGTTTATATTACATATTAGTGGAAACAAGATGGATCTTCAACATCACAATATAAATATATTTAATAATTTATGTATTAATTTTTTCAATCTAATTTCACTGAATAAGAATTCTGTGATGATAATTACTCACAAGAAAGTTCGGAGTTACTGACAATTGAACAAACTGACAAATTTACTTAGACAGAATTTATTAATTTCGAATTCCTTTAGGTGCTATTAGTTTATACTGAAGACTTCCGCAATGGCGGATATTGACAACAGTATTCAACAGCTGATGGAAATCGATGAATGCTACTGTACAAAAATATCAGTCACCACCGGGAATCGAACCACGGACCTCCCAATTGCCGGTCGGGCGCCTTAACCACCGGCAATTGGGAGGTCCGTGGTTCGATTCCCGGTGGTGACTGATATTTTTGTACAGTAGCATTCATCGATTTCCATCAGCTGTTGAATACTGTTGTCAATATCCGCCATTGCGGAAGTCTTCAGTATAAACTAATAGCACCTAAAGGAATTCGAAATTAATAAATTCTGTTTAAGATAATTACTCTTTAATCCCTGGTTTTAATAGAAGTAAAGCTGGTGCGGAAAGCTTATGGCGGATCTGGTAGGGAAGTTGGTTGGAGCACTTGTCTGTGATAAGATGAGGGACTCTGGCTGTCTTCGTTTCCTGCAGCCTTGGGTTCGAATCACATTCAGCCATGGGGATGTTCCTCATCATTCGCCTTATTTTTAGCACCGATGATTTGACTGCACAGTCATGAATAGTTTTTAAAATTATCTTAATACCAATTACTAGCGGGTTACCCGATTCAATTGATTCTGAATTTCTATAATTTATTAGTTTAATAATAGTTATTAATTTTAATAATTAATTTATCAATTAATAATAATAATATTTAAATTAAATAATAATTAATTTTTAATTATTAATAGTTATTAATTTAATTAATAATAATTTATTAATTTCTATATTTATTTAATTGTCTATTTTCTTCTCCATCTTTTTCTTCTGTATCTTCCTTTTCTTTTTCTTTCTCTCCTTATTCTCCTTCTTTTCTCCTCTTTCTTCTTCTCCTTTTTCCTCTTCTTTTATCTTCTTTTCTTCTATCATTCTTCCTACTTTTCTCCTGCAATCCATTATTCAGTGTATTCTCTATAGTTCGAGCTTTCTTGTTCCTCCTTTTTATTTCTTCATATCTCCCCTTCTTTTATCCTTTCTATTCTTCTTCCTCTCCTCTCCAATCCCTTATCCTTCTTCAAACCCTCATATATTATCTAGCATTAGAGTTTTTCCTTCCCTCGTCCTCTTCCTCTCTCTTCCCTACACCCTTCTTTTCTCTTCTTCATTCTTCTACTTTAATCCCTACCTAATTCATCTTATTCTGCAGGGTTAGAGTTTTCCCTTTCTATCTCCTTTTCTCATCTTTCTCTTCCCCGTGTTTTATCTTCTTTATTCTTCTAATTCCCCTTTCTTTCCTCCTCCTCCTTCAATCCGTTATTCAGCTTATTCTCCAGCATTAGATTTTCATTCTTCTCCTTCTACTCTTTCCCCTTCTTTATCTTATTCATTCCACTTGCATTCTAACTCTATCTCTTCGTTCATTCCCTTATTCAACTTATTCTCCATAGCTAGAGCTTTCTTTACCTCCTCTTTTTTCTTCTCCATTTCCCCTTCTTTATCTACATCATTCTTCTTTCTCTCCTCCTTTAATCCCTCATTCCTTTCTCTCTTCTCACTTCAATCCCTTATTCAGCTTATTCTCCATCTTTAGAGTTTCATCGAACGATAACAGTCCATTTTATAGGATTATTATAACTTAGTATTGAAACATACGTCTGACTCAAACATGTCCTATCATTTTATATTTCAAGTTAGAATCTGATTTTTGTGTTACCTTTTGATTTTGTGTTACTTTGCGCACCGAGAGCGTGATACAGGTGTGTTGAGGGTGAGGAGGAGCTACCCCTTCCCCCCACCACCCACCCACCGACAATTCCACCTGACCAAGGGGCTGCGCTGAGCACAGCAGAGCACAGATCACTCTGATCCTGTATCAGTATGCATCGCGTCTACCTTACGAGAAGCATGGTGGCAGTAAGTTTATTCAAAATACGGTCTTTCGTTTGTAAAACCATCAAATTTCCCCCTTGTGAACTCCGGTAGTTTGTCCCCTCCCCCTCAAGGTAGTCCACACCTTTCGTACTAACAAATTTTTAAAATCTTGAAAACAATACAAAAACTAAATTTAGGAAAAATTTTAACTTTTTATCCTTCTTGTAAAAGCCTCAAAGAACCCCTTCGAGTACTACGGTATTTTTGCCCAAAATGTAGTCTACACCTTCCCTAGTCCTACCAAATTTTTAAAAACTTATTACAAAAACTTTTCTTCAAAAAAATAGTTGTTTCTATGTTTATTTGTCCGAATTTTATGTTTTTCATTAATGTATTTTATGTTTTTTTATTCGTGTCTTTCTATCATTCATAACTCCTTTTTGATGCGACCTGATAACTTTTGACACCAGACCTGAACCTGACAGCTCATAGAATTTTATTATTTTAATAATAATATTTTTTCTTTCTCTTCTCTAATATTATAATTTTGTATGGTTTCCTTAGTTCCGTATACTATAAAACTAGTAACAGTTTTTTTTTTTGAGGATGAAGCCCACATAGGTCTGAGACCTGTGCGTGGGTAATGAGTTGGATGATGGTGATTGATGAGTTGGACCTACAGTTTTAGTTGGGTTCCGAACCACCTGGAAGTAATTTTACAGTCAAGTTTTTATAAATAGCTAAAATAAAACTGTTTATTATATATATATATATATATATATATATATATATATATATATATATTGTTTTTTGTCTAGAGTTGTAATTAAATGATGGTTACCAGCGGACAAGCAAATGCTTTTGCTGGATACCACAGTCTATTGCGTGTTGTATTTAACTTGTTATTGTAAATTTAACGACATGCAGTCAATTTTAACAATTCTAATTGTGAATAAATAATAATTATAATAATAATTTATTCGACCAATAGCACATACAATACTTGAACACTTTCAAATTGATTCATAAAAACACACATAACTAACTGTATATAATACATGCCTATTGTCTAATATGACAGCCCCTAAGGTACTCCTGTGTGGGGCGCCTCATCAATTCAAGCGAGAAAAAACTATGAAAAATAACAAATAGAAAGTAATAAAAAACTTGAAAAATTGAATAGCATTAGTCTTAAATCAAATCTAAATCCTTTGTGCGGGCAAATGTTATAAAAATAATCTTCACTTATTCAACAGAAAATAACCAGTTACAGATGATGTGCTGTTCCTCATCATGTTAAAAATTCTACAAATTCAGAAAAGAAAAAAGAAAACTTGAGTAAGCAAAACCTATATAAACCAAAACATAGTACAATAGCTTAGTATTCTGTGAAACTACTACGAAGAAAACCAAAGTATATCATAAAAATGTATCTACGTCATCGATATTAAAAATAAATCTTTTCAATTTTGCCTTAACAGTAACATTGTATTCACAAACCTGTAAATCTGTTTGTAGTGTGTTGAAAATTTTTGAACCTACATACTTGAAAAATCTTCTATTATGCTCTAGTCTCGGACTTTGTAAGAATACTCTATTTCTGTTACGTATCAAATATGGAATCTGCGGTTGTGGAATTAATTGGTATTTATTTTTCAATGTGTCTATGACTGTTTTGAGTAAAAAAGCGCGTCTGACAGGTAGCATATCTAGTGATTTGAAGAGGGGTAGTGAATGTTCAATTCTTGGCCTGCTACAAATTAATCTTATAATATGCTTCTGTGCAATGATAATTGACTTCATATTTGCAACATATGCGCTACCATAACAAATGAGACCATAATTTATCCTTGATTCAACCAGAGCATGATATAAGCGAACCAAGAAATATTTTGGGCACATATTTATTAATAATATTCTATAATAATATTCCTATTCACTCTTGGCCGAACGTTTTCGAAGACTCGAAAACCTTTTGCCTACGTGAGTAGAAATATTATTTATTCACAATTAAAATTTACTACTAGTCGTTAAATTTACAATAATAAGTAAATATTAACAACGCAGGTCGTTATGGAACAAGAAATCCAAGAATATTCTATTTCATATGTTTCTAGTGAACAAATAATATTGTAGATTTGTATTTTATCTTTTAGTATTATTTGTTACTATATTTTGAGATATTGATGTAAATTTGTATATGTATGGAATAAAATAAATTGAAAAAAATAATTATTCCTGCATCAAAATACAATATTAACAGAAATATAATAATGACAATAAACATTTATAATTAATAATAGAGATGTTATCACATATTATTAAATATTATTAACCCACAAAATACTATAGTTTCGACTGTCACGTCTTTTTAGATCTCAATCAAATAGTTTTTTTAGATTAGGTCTTTTAAACTCCAGTTACTGAACATAAGACAAGTCAGAGATCAAATTGGAAAGTGCCATATTTCAAGCATGATCACATATATTCATGTTGAAACTAAAAGGTTACATATTTCTACTTCTATCTAATAACATTGGACGTAATTTATATCTAAATCAAAACTGACACTCAATTTCCATTTAAATTATGATATTTACTCACTTATACTGGAGGGATGCAATTATTGTAATTTATATCTTCTCAAAAAACGTTTTTCTCTCTCTTTATTAATCTACATTTTTTACAAGATTGAGTATTTTTTATTTTCTAAATGTATGTAATGATTATACAGTAAGATTTAATATAAACTTTTTAAGTGAATTCAACGACTTGGATTCAAATTCTTATTAAGAATAAGTAGAATTTACTTACTCTGTAGGCCAAACGTTTTCGAATCGTGGAGATCCATTTTCAGAGGCGTCCTTCTTGATCATCGATGTCAGTTTTTTGTTAGAAGAATTGTGGTTTTTTTGTAGAATGTGATCAAAACGTTGGTGTGATTTAAAATTTAGTTGTTCGTTAAGGATGTTTTGTTTATTGTGTGTGGTGTTTTAATATATTTCAAATTGTTCCAAGGTGTTGAGTTCGTGTCCTTTAGATTTTATATGTGGAATGTGTAGGTTGGTAGTGATGTCAGTGAGAGTGTGTCCAGTTTGAATGATATGTTCGGCGAAATTCGATTCAGCTTTTGATGTTAAGGCTTGAAAATGTTCCTTGTAACGTTGTATGAATGTGCGGCCTGTTTGTCCTATGTAGAATTTGTTACAATCAGAGCAGATCAGTTTGTGGATCCCTGGGAGATCGTATTTGTTTGTGTTCAGTGTGGTTTTGAGTGCAAGTGCAGTTTTCATTATTATTTTATTTTTTTTGTTCTGAATGAGATGGTGTGGCCGGATTTTTTGAAGATTTTTGCTAGTCTGATTGTGGTTTAATTTATGTCATTGTGATATATTTTTTGTCAGTGGTGTTGGTGTTTTGTATTTTGGTTGTTTTTTTTTCGGAGGATGAAGCCCACATAGGTCTGAGACCTGTGCGTGGGTAATGAGTTGGATGATGGTGATTGATGAGTTGGACCTACAGTTTTAGGTGGGTTCCGAACCAATTTATGATTGATATTGTCAATTAGATCGTGTTTGTAGCCGTTTTCTTGTGCTGGGTATTCTATTGTATTTAGTTCAGTGTTGTAATTTTCGGTGGATAGTGGTGTGTTGTTGAGTCTGTGTAGCATTGACCTGAATGTTGAGTGTTTGTGTTGTGTTGGATGATTGGAGATGCTATGTATTAGGGTATCTTCATTGTTGGTTTTCTGTAGATGTTGAAACTGTGTTGTTGGTTTATGTTCTTTGTAATTGAGAGGTCTAGGAAGTTGATTGAATTGTTTTGCTCATATTCAGCTCTCAGCTGTGTATTGAATGTTCTTATGTATTTTGTTTATGTATGACCGGAGTTGTTCACATTGTCTTTTGTTTCCTCTGTATAGCAATAGAACATCATCTACATATCTGTGGCAGTACGGTATATTTTGTTCTGTGAAAAGTTTTTATTAAAGAGTATATGAGTGTTTTCGCAGTGTTGGAGATAGATCTCAGCAAATACGCTTGAGATTGGTGAGCCCATTGGCAGCCCATCAGGTTGAGAGTAAAATTTGTTGTTGAAGGTGAAGTAATTTTGTTGAGTGATGATTCACTCACGACTTGACTGCAAGTCGTTGAATTCACTTAAAAATTTAATATTAACAACGCAGTTGGATGGATTAACAATCCAGGAATTTATATTTAATGTTATGGAAGCAACTTTGGGCGTATGCCTGTAAGCGTCCATTTATATTTTCTGCAAAAAAATAATAACAACTAGGTATTGGTGTAGCTATTGTAAAGAGGGAGTTTCGCAAAAGCTCAAATAAATATGGGTTTATAAATGCTTCGTTAACAAGTAATGTTTTGAAATATTTAACAAAATGTCACAACTCGTTAGTATATAAAATTGTTTACATGCTCAATTAACATTTAGTTTTTTTCTATTAAACCTTGTATAGAATTTTATTTTAAAAAAAATGACAAATTATCCAATTGCAAAAACACCCAGATTCTATAAAATAGGCTTTTATTGAATCAAAACAAATCAATTTTTCGCACCTTGCTATTTCTATGTGAGTTGCTCTATTAAAATTTAAATTTTATGAGATTTTTTTTTTTTTTTTTTTTTTTTTTTTGAGGATGAAGCCCACATAGGTCTGAGACCTGTGCGTGGGTAATGAGTTGGATGATGGTGATTGATGAGTTGGACCAACAGTTTTAGGTGGGTTCCGAACCACCGGGAAGTGATTTTACAGCAGAGAACAGTGTCTTTTTTGCTGGCCAATCTAATCGGTCACCGTTACGAACGGGACCTACGAGAACGCAGCTTATCTCTCTGATTGAACAGATACCAGCTACGGCTCGCGGCTATCACTATGGTGTGGCTCTCTATTTGGTTACTCAAAATTATTTATCCAGAATTCAATTCTCTATATGCTTTGTTAGAAAAATTGCATGTTTACTGTACAATTAACATAACATCTTTACGTAAAACGTTAAAGAGCATGTTTTTGACTCATGTTTTGTTTGTATGTGAAAATAATACTGTAATTAACGACTTCTTATTTAAAGATTTTATAAGTTGAAGACTCTGGTCATGGAGTATAAGACAATTCAAGTCGAATCTGCAATATTATACACAATATTACCAATTCTATTCACTAGTTTATTCTATTCACAATTCACAATTTCACTATTCACAATTACAATCAATTAATTGAGATGAGGCTCAATTTTGATCTGAAAGGAAATCTTGTTCTCTATAAAAAGCTTTATCAGCTAAACATTTTCTCAATTGTTTTCAAATAGTTTAAAATTTCCAAGACTCTTTAGAAACTGCAGTACCTTGTTATATAATTTCCTACCAATATAACTAGGCTTTTGTTCGAATTACCTACTATTGTGACTTACTTACTAAGTGATAATCATCTTACTTGGTTTATTGGATTTTCATCCTATTTTACATACAGCCAGACCAAATTTTACAAGTAAAATGAAGACATGAAAATTTTCTGAATAAGTAAGTCAATGGGTCTAGTTGCTAACTTCAGCCATCTTTAACTCTGTAGCAAAGCATTTCCGGACCTATTTTTATATGACTTTTTTCATTATTTTAGTGAGTACAATAAACCCACGAAGTATTATTGGTTTTAGTATGTACACTAGTAATAGTATATGATTGTATGTATAGTATCATAGCCAATTTCTACTGTAGATGCCTTCAGACCCCAACGTTATGTTTTGGTCCCAACAGCATACTACGAAAACGAGGAGTGAGGTAGGTTGCGATTACTTTCCTCGTTGTGCTAACAGAGTTGTATCTATACAAAGCCAACCGAAACAAATTCAGAAGCTCTATGCTTTACAGTCCACTCCCACCTTTATTCAGGGTCTGGCTGCACAAGTGAGTGTGTGTACTATCTAGCACACCTGTGCTGAGCTACTTCCGGCCTCCAAGCAATCATTTGACAGTATCTGAGATGCATTTATCATTAATCATTTGAAAGCAACACAATGAATAAAACTCAATTCACATCAAGCCACATCATATAAGACAATATGAGTTTAAAAGTATATGAAAATTATGTTTTAAGATTACAATTTTTATCTGTCAATTTAAAAAAGAATGCTCAAAGTTCTGTGAACATTGAATGTGTCATTTCGATTCCCGATAAGTTTTAACTTTTTTTACTATTTATATGAACTAGAAGATGAGATTCAAATAAAAGTTAGAATACACAACATTTTGAAGGGAAAGGTCAAGGTAGAGTGAGAGTTGAAATCCGTTTATTATCAGCTTGAAGATTAGATTAATAATACCAGAGACAAAACCTCCAAGAGTTGGAACAAAATGGAGCGAAGAGAGAAAAGCTGAATTGGCACAAAAAATGAAAAGCTCGTGGGAAAACAAGTCCAAAAAATGAACCATCTTTATTCAGCTTCTTTCACTTTAGGTCTAATAATATTAATTTTAATAAATATAAAGTAATACAGTGATGAGAAACTGCTCAACTATCTGCCTTTGGCAGAGGAGATAAAAGACATGTGGAGGCAAGAGAGAGTGGCAATTATGCCTTTGATAATATCATCTACAGGTGTAATACCAAAAGAGCTGCCTTAGCGGATGAAAAAGTTGAGACTGCCTGTGTGGGTGCAAAATTTAATGCAGAAAGTTGTCATATTATGCACAACATCAATAGTAAGGAGCTTCCTAAATATTCCAAAATAGAAAGGATGACATTTTGCTAAATTAGCAAATGTCACCCTCTTACCCAGTAAAATTGAGATATATGTCATTTAAAAATAATAATAATGTCAATAAAAACAAAACATAATATTAGATTAAAGATAGTTTTGCAATTTTAAAGATTTAGTTCAATGGAGGTTGTAGAATTGGAAATCCTTTCCAAAAGTATAGTTACCCACTTACTAATAATAATAATAAAAGTTAAAAGAGAAGAAAGTAAAATATGGAAAAAATTAAAATAGAAAAAAGTAATGTTGGAAATTTAATATCAAAATAGTGAAGAACCAGAAAAATTCCAAAAAACAAATCTCAGCAAGCAAGCACACATCAGAATTGTTTTAGAAAATCATTTACAGATCTAAAAAGTAGTTGCTCTTAATCCAAGTAGTTTTAATCCTTTGTTTATTCTGGTATTGATAATTTGCTATTCAGGCGAGCTTTGTTACTGATTTTTTGATTTTTTAAATTACCTGTCTGCTGATGAATTCAATGTTGATATAAATTTCCGAACAGATCTGAAATTGATTTGCTGTCGGCTACATCGGCTGATGACTATCCTACTAGTGCAAGGAAAAGTAGTTTTGCATTTAATTATAAATTCAAATATATTTTATGACATTCATTGGAATTTGACGTCTGACTGCGATCGATATTAAATTTCATAAATATTGTATATTAGCTGGTAACAGGTTAGATTTACTTATTACTGAAATAAAACAATTTCTGTGATGTTTTCCATGACGAAACATTGAAACTGACACTATATTTCTATTTAAATTATGATTTTTACTCTTTTATACTGGAGTGATGTATTTCACAGAAGTATACTTAGATATTATGAAACAATATTATTTATCTATCGTATAATAATTATAGTAATAATATAATACCATTTTATTATTATATTATTTATTCAGTTATTGGAATAGAGGTTAGGGCACAGGGAATTTCCCATAATTGCTCGCAACACAAAATAGAGCATTAAAAATGTTAGTTACAATTACAAAAGTATCTAGTCATAAAAAATAAAAGAATAGACACATTGACTACTATATGATTATCAAGATGTTATACAATCTATTCTCTATTTATACATTTATCTATTTACCGAAATATTAACATCACTGGATGATAATATATAACAAGAATATTCACGCAAAAATGTTTAAAAGTTTATGATGATCCATACGAAATTTTTTGTTAGTAAAATGATTGTTGAAGATAACAATATGAGAACTAAGCTGTGTTTTACATGGAAAGGCGAAGTTAGGCCTTGTATTGTACTTGACATATACATTTTTTGGAGAAATATTACTTTAATTTTTTCAGTGGAGGTGACCCACCCTCAGAAAGATGCATCTATACGGTAGCTCAAATTTAACAAACATTACTAAGTTAAAAACAATTTGAAAAAATATGATCAAGACACAGCCTTAAACGGAAATTTTTGGAAACAAGTTTTAGAAATGGATGACAAAAAGCTCTTAAGAGCTTTAATTAATTATAAATGGTATAAATTTTCTTATTTGTGTACATTAACGTTAGGCTATGAATCTCTATATTTTTTCTATTTTTATTTTATGTAGGGCCCACAAATGCAAATTAGTAGAAGTTCAACTATAAGTAAAATATAAGTATAGAATTAATCACAGAAAAAAATAAAAAAGTTAAAAAAAATCTGTAAAAAAATTGACTACAAGTCGGTAAATTGACCATAAAAAGTTATTATTAACAACGCAGATTGTTATGGATCAAGAAATTCTAGAAAAGTCGGAGCTTATCAAGAAAGGGTACTGATAATAACTTCTTTTGATTATATCTAGTAGAAGAAGATTATGTTGAATGTAATTAAAGAATAAGATAAAGGCAGTCAAGGTTATTTTAAAATATTTACTTTGTGTTAAAATATTAACCTTGCAAAAAAAATCCCTGTAACCATGATAACCAAGTGCCCTTTGGTAGCAAAAAACGGTGAGGTCTGAGGATTCACCAACAGTATAGAAATCGGCTATGCGTAGGTTCATAAATTTTTACTCAATGACCTAATGGTCATTGACCGCCGGTCCTGGAAGTTATTCAAAGTAGTTTTTAATAGTATACATCATTTTTTTTTTTTTGAAAATCTGCTTTCTACAAGTTATAATATGTTTTCTAAGGTTTAGGAGGGCATTTGAATGTCTATCTGATAATAATTATTTTCAAAAACCTCTTGGTCAAATTCTTTTGATTTAAAATTTTAGTCCAAATTCTTTTGAATTATTATTAAAATAATTTATTGTGCTTCCTTGCAAGTTCCGCGTCCGATACCTAAAACAAGCGGGCTTCGAAAATTCAAACAATGGCCGTTCTTGAAACATCCTTAAAATACAATCGGAAACTTCATTGCAAAGACAAAGAAAATGACTAAATTGTAGCGAAGTTTCTATTATTTTCGAATAAATGCGTCGCTGTGTATTTATTATTAGTTTTAAAGGCTAGAAAAGAGCCATCTAGCGGCTAACCTTGACGAACAAAGGAATCAGCTATTTCCGCGTTGAGAAGCCTCAGCTGCTGCTTTATTCTGAAAGCTCAATTCAGTAGTTCAGTTGAGTGCGTCCTAGGTGGTTGTTCTCGGTAACTCATCAGCTGTTACCGGGTAGGCCATATTTGTTGTTTATTTGGAATTGAATTAAATTTTTGTTGAAAATTAATTAAATTTCCTTTTACAAAGTGCGCGCTATCATATGATGCCCAGATGGATTTTAAAAGTGTTATCTTCAACGCTGCTAGAGATGGCAAACTTCGTAGACTGAAGGTGAGTTCTACGTTCATTTATCCTATTTTTAATTTTAAATTAAGTATACTTTATCACTTCAATTCCAACTCCAATCAGAATCCGAAACTATTTCATTTGTGCTTCTAAATCTTGGCCGATCTGAAATGAGGTTATTTTATAACCTATTATGTAAGGCAATTTTGAATTGCGTGTGATCATTGATTATTATTTCTTCCATCATTTCTTGGGTTGCTCTATTTTCAGACTGCATCCATGTCTAATAATTATTATTCATTACCGGTAGTCTTGATGGAAGCTTATTTATTTCTTGTCTATGTAGCCTACCATGTTGTTTACCTTTTTGTACATGTGGCTTGTAAGGGCTAACCTATAATAAAATAATCATAATAATCCGTGACAACATTGGTTCTAATTCATTCGAAATTTGGAAAATATATCACAAAATGGATGGTTTAGTCTAGGATATTCTTTAATTTTATTTCTTAACATGCATAACAAAGAAATGTGAAAGGAGTGCTAATTTTTATGTAATTTCCAACAGACAATAACTTGGCTGGGTTCTTGGCCCCAAGGGTTATTTATTTGCTTGGATATGCTAAGTTCATGTTCATAAAATGAATGATCATATTATAGCAAATTCAGGTTAATTCATATTTTCTTGTAATTCACATATTATATTATGCAGAGCTGTAAGTTAATAACTTTTCAGGGTTCTTGACAACAAGGGTTATTTATTTGCATAGATATGTAGAATTCACATATAAAATGGATGTTAGTTCTAACGCAAAGGCGTGTTGACCCCGATTTTCTTTGAAATTCAAAGAAGCCTATATTAAGTTGTTTAGAGCATCATAGGTACAGGTTGACACGCATTATGATCCCACATTTACTTTGTTATTCATTCTCTAGTTTGTTGATTATTGATGTGTTTTATGTTGGCAGATGTGAAAGCATATTATGCAAATTAGTTCCTTTGTAACCGAATGATTCCTCCGTTCAAACATTTGTTCCAATATGGCCAACAAAGGAAACTTTAATGTTTTTTGTCAATAGTAAATTCGGGTAACACTGTGATTTTGTACGGACATAAAGTTTTTTACATTCAATCTGCTGGACAGATCGCCTAGAATTGTGAAATTCTGCTTTCGCTTTTTTGACGACTTAGGCTTCTTGTCTTGAGCTCCGCACTAAACTTTATTCATTAGATGCATCACAATTTTTAGTCGTTGATCAACAGATAGTCTTAAATTCTTGGATTTATTGTTCCATAACGATCTGCGTTGTTAATAATAACGTTTTATTGTCAATTCAACTACTTGCAGTCAATTTTAATTGTGAGTAAATAATTATCACTTCACTATTAAAATCGACTGCAAGTCGTTGAATTTGCAATAAAATGTTAAGATGGTCTTAGATTGTCTGTCATCTTGGAACGAATGTTTGGTGGAAGCAAACCGTTCACTGGAAAACCAGTTTACATGAAATGCTGTCATAAAACACATCAATAATTACGAACTTGAAGAATTGGGAACAAAATAAATGTTGGATCATATCGTGAGCCACTCTGTATTTTTAAAACACAAACTGCATGAAAATAAGCGTCAGAAATTCCTGAAAGTTCGCAAAAATGCATTTAAAATACATGAGGTTATGGCTAGAGTTTTTCATAATTTTCTGTCACCAATTTCACTAATAGCGAAGATTTTTGCTTGTAAATTTGCCTATTCTAATAAATGATGTGTGCAATCTCAATTCCCAAGCTGAACCTAACCTCACTTGTGTTGTTAAGTAGACTATCAGTTAGAAATTCGGAGTATCCAGTACCTGAGTGCAATCTTGATGTATTTCCTGAGGAATTTTTGTATTCTATTTGATATGTCTTAACTGCTCAAAATGAAGTATCATCGTAAAATGAAACAAATGTTGCGGAATGGTGGTATTCATGCGGCACCAATGTGACATACACCATTCCACAGCATGTTTTTCATGTTGTTTTGGTGATTATTATCGAGTATAGGGTGCTCCATTGTGCAAGCAGTGGTCTAAACGGCTTTTCTGTGTCTATTCCTTAAGTTACATACAAACATGGATACAGTACAGCGGACAAGGCCGGGCTACACTACACTTTATGCTTCTCATTCAGGTATAGGATGGGTTTTAGTTGTAGTGAATTATTTTATGCAGTTTTGTCATTTTTCAACTGTATTATTCTATGCTATTGTGCAGTGAGGCAAGCGTTTTAAAATTCCCAAACACTAGGACATGAAATGTATTAATGTACTTGGGGGTTTGAAGTGTAGTGTCCTGTAGTGTAGTGTAGACCTTGTCCGTGCTTTTATTCAATAATTTTAAATCGGAATTATTTGATGTTTTTTTCAGTCAAGCAATTGCTTTAAGATGTTTAAATCTAGTTTAAAAATTCTTCGACTAAATTTCACTTTGTATCAAACCCATTAATGAGATTTGGTCCCAACATAACCATACCCAAAATTCTTGAACCTGAGTCTTGACTTATATCAAAAGCAATTGAGGATGTGGAGTGAGGTGTGACACGGCATGGATCATGCTTTTTCAATTGTACAAAACACTATCCAATATAATAGAGAGCTATTTGCTGTTATCTGTTGGCGAAATTCCAACCCTGGGAAATAAGGGATCGAAGGGGGAGAGGAAGAAGAATGAGAAGGAAATGGAAAAAGAAGGGGAAAGAGAAAAGGAGAATAAGAAAAACAGAAGGAAAAGAAAAAGGGGAAAGAGAAAAGGAGAATAAGAAAAACAGAAGGAAAAGAAAAAGGGGAAAGAGAAAAGGAGAATAAGAAAAACAGAAGGAAAAGAAAAAGGGGAAAGAGAAAAAAAAGACGAGGAGAAAGGAGATTAGATTCGATTCTTGGATTTCTTCTTCCATAACGATTTGTTAATATTAACTTTTTATTGTAAATTTAACAACTTGCAGTCGTTAAATTCAACGAATGGTTAAAAACAAAATTATCAACATCACATAGATAGATACTATAGTAAACTCAGATAATACTATTTTTATAGCGCAAATAATTATGTACAACGAACTCATTTGTATGATCTGAATGATATTAACTATGGTAATGACAATCTAAGTGATGCAATTACATGAAGTGGCGAAGTTTGGACAAAGATTCGTCCATTCTTGACACTTGACCAGTCGGAGGCGGAGAAGAAACGGGATAAAAATGTGGCTATTAAATTAAATTTACAAATAGGTAATTATACATTCTAAATATCCAGATTCAATTAAATCGGGCTAACTGCTAGTAAAATTTGTAGTTTTTTGTTTCTATATTTTTTTTATTATTTATAGTTTTAATAAATGTTTATTAGTTTTCATATGATAAAACTGCATGTAAGTCAACTAAATACTCGTAACACTCTAACCTATTCTCTAAACTCTCAAATTCTCTAAACACTTGAACCTAATCCTAATTAAAATTGAAATTATAAATACCAGACAAGTCAATAGCTTTCTCACGGAGGACACAAACCGATTTTGTATGTGACTTGTTAACACACGATTAATAAATAATTGAGATATAAATTCATTATCAATGTACGACACAAATCATTTTGAACGACTTGTACAATGTCAAAAACCTTGAAATATGCTCCTAAGAAGAGCCTCCACTAACAATAAATATAAATACAATTGTATAATTGCTAATAATAACGTGCTTGACATTTCAGAAGAGATCATAAGTCAAGCTTGTTTTGTCGATATTTTCGATATGAAAACGATCTTCTATTTTAAAAGTAGCATTATCTAGAAAATTCCCGACAAGTTTCTCAATAAGTAAAACGTGACAAAGAAGTCTCGTGTCATGATTGCTCTAGAAAATCACGCGATAACTTTTTCACTCATTCTCTTACTAGTGTATGGAGATAAGTGCTGGCCCACTTTATGATAATTGATCAATAAAGTAAGAAAAATGGATAAACAAGGGAAGAAAGGGAAATGAAAGGAATGAAGTAGGTGAATAAAAAAGAGGATAGTAAAAGACATGACAGTTGAAAAAAGACAACAATTTGAAATTACATTGCACAATAATTGTGTAACTATCACTAAAATGTGTAGAAATTAAAAGTACTAAGGCCCAGCTTATTTATGAATGTTCTTTCAGTATATGTTGACTAGAGGGAAACGAGTGAAGGAATATTCATAAATAAGGCCCTATACTCATGATTTTCTTAAACCCAGAACCGATCGTCAAAAATTTTAAGTAGGCTATTCTAGGTTATGTTATTTTGAGTAAGTTATCCAAGTGATTGGTAAAAATGAGTGAAAGTAAGTATTGATAGCCTTAAATAAATTATTTATTAGTGTATTGCAACGATTGTATTGAGACTCTAAACCACTCGTGATAAAAACGTAAATGCGTATGGATTTTATTGGTGGAGAGACAGTTACGGGTATAGAGTTCCACCTCGCCGCCTGAGCCATGTTATTGGGAGCATGGTGGACCTACAATTTTAGGTGGGCTTTGAACCACCGGGAAGTAATTCTACAGCGAATCGGTCACCCTTACAGAGAGGGACAAGGAGAGCGTTGCTTATCTGAGCTGATTGAACAGATACCTGCCACGGCTCGTGATATGTCAAGTGCACTCACTTCGCTCGTGTCCTAACTCACATCTCACTTGTGGCATAATAGTAATTTATGTAAAAATTGTATTATTATTATTTTTTTATGATGAAGTCCACATAGGTCTTAAATTGTGCTTGGATAATGAATTGGATGA
Source organism: Conomelus anceps (assembly GCA_948455865.1). Lineage (NCBI taxonomy): Eukaryota > Metazoa > Arthropoda > Insecta > Hemiptera > Delphacidae > Conomelus > Conomelus anceps. Next base: position 149,612,648 of record OX418216.1, read on the forward strand.
CGGTGATTGATGAGTTGGACCTACAGTTGTACGTGGGTTCCGAACCACTGGCAAATGATTTTACGGCAGAGGATAGAGTCTTTGTTGCTGGCCAATCCAATCAGCCACCCTTACAAAGAGGGCCCAGGAGTTTGTAGCTTATCTCTAACTGATTGAACAGATACCTGCGACGGCTCACAGCTATCACTTCCCCATTATGACTGCATTTAAGCAACGAGTGAGATCGCGAGTGTTCTAAACATTTCAAGATTTGCTTAAGGCAAAATACAACCGTTGCACACAATATTTTATCTTAATTATTACCTTTTTACCTCGGGCCACTCCCGTGTTTCGGAGGACACGTCAAGCTGTCGGTCCCGGCTGCCTAAAAAAACAGTCGCTAAGTCACGTCAGAGGCCCTGAACTTATTCAGGTGCGACCTAATAACTCTGACACCAGACCTGAGCCAGCCAGGTCACACGATATTATTTATTTATTTATCTTAATTTAAACTTACTTACGTTTAATTTAACTTACCAATTAATACAATTACTTGCCCAAAATATAGCATAACCTACAAGGCGTAATTGTTGTCTACAATCAAATCAAATCATCTTTATTTCCATAAAATATACACTGTACAACATGTGGAAAGGAAATAATCAATCAAGTACCAGAACATAAGAAAAAATCATAAGCATACATTAAATTCCGATTAGAAATCCAGCTTGATTTCAAAATGCTTAAATCAGCTGATGTGACTAATACACAACATTCACTTTGATACTGTTTTAAAGAAATCCTGAATTCTAATTGGTCTAGACCAGGGGTCTCCAAACTACGGCCCACGGGCCAAATCCGGCCCGCGACAGCTCATTGGGTTTTATAACTTAATATTATTTTCAACTAATAATTTTACTACTTTATCAATACATCATTTTACTATCAAATTTAGCAGTTGTAATTTTGAATCACCTAATAGTGAAAAATCACGCCATAGTTAAAAAATAAGGGTTTATTATATCTAAACACACAACAATAACAAGTTGAAAGCAACAGTACAAATTCAGTGTACTTTGACCAATAAAACTCGATTTTATGAATTTTAGGTTTTTCGGCTATTGGTTAATTCAACATCTTATTTTTAAAATCGAATTACCTACAAGTTTAGTTGAGAAACAATATCGTTTAATCAACAAAAATAACCAAGGTAATCCTCTAAAAACTTGAAAGGCCCTGTTTTTAAAGCCATTTTTGTGTATATTTTGAAATATCTCAATAATTACGGCAATAATAGACATTCAACTAGTTGTATCCAATTTTTCAACTCTGCATAAATCCTATTCAATTTACCACTTAAAAGAAGGCCCTGGAGATTAATTATTGAGTAAATTGATAAGGATAGCTGTCAAAACGATTCAACTTTCTTTGTAGTGGCGAATATGATATTGTGGAAGGAATCCATAATTAATAGTTACGAAATTGTCACAACCACATTTATTAAAAATATTGAGGAACTATTTTTTAATAAATGTAGTTGTGACAATTTCGTCTAATTGTTCATTAACAATTTTATTCAGTTTTATTCTTGTAATCTTGTCATCGTTGATGAAAGGAGTAATTTTTCAATTCAATGTACAGTACAAATTTCTCTTCTAATAAGGAACAAGTCAGTGCTCGTAGGTGGGGGTGGTGGTGGATGATTAGAAGGTGGAGGAAGTAGGGTGGGAGGGTAAGTAGTAGTAGCCGGGAAGAGGAGGAGGGAGGACTCCTAAAACTTGAATTCAGTTTGAGATTGATAATGGTGTAATAACCGAAACTAGTATCTCACGGTTTTTAATAAATGTGGTTGTGACAACTTGAAGTCTTATTATTCATTATGGATATATTCCACAATATCACCTTCACCACTTCAAAGCAAATTAGTTTAGTACAGTGATATATAAAATTCGTCATTAATTTTGAACGTTATTGATCTATTTGTTTGTATTGGGTTTTCTTGGGTGATATAACTGATTAGTACGTGCAGAAGTAATTCGTGTAAATAAAGTACAAGTGTTAATTGTAAGTTTTGCCACCATTATTCTAGTGCAAGATCCGTAACAATATACACCATTCCACAGCAGGTGTTTGATTTTTTGATGGTGATTGTTGTTTTATACCAATGGTGTTAATAAATTATGTTGTATGTATGCAACATAATACTGTATTCGACAGTTTTGTAGTTTGCAAGTTCCTTCAAAACTCAATTAATTCACCTTTTTACTACATATTGTGTTTTAGTAGTGAGATTCAATGAATTGATGTTTCCGGTATTGGGTTATTCTACTATTTAATTCATCCTCAAAATTATATTCCCTACAAAAGAAAGTAAGCCTCTTCTTGCCTCTAACACCATTTTTTTCAAAACTGTTTAATTTATTGGTTTTAAATTTAATTTGAACTTACTTTTTTATGTTTCCAGTTCAACTTTATGTTTTTAATATAAACTTAATAAAACAACTTTTGAGTGTACTGTGGGTCGTCTGACGATGCTCTAGACAACAGAGTGAAACGGCCGTCACGCCATAACGTGAGTTAATTTCCATTCAAAAGTTGTTTTATTAAGTTTATATTACATATTAGTGGAAAGAAGATGGATCTTCAACATCATAATTTATGTTTTTGTTATTCATTTTAGTCACGTTCACTGTGGTCACCACCTTTTTATTCACAATTCTGCAATTTAGTTTAGACTTTGCTTAAGTTTTTAATCTGCTTTTCGATTTTTTAGTTTTTACTATTACCTATGGCTTTTTAGTATCGTCCTTGAGATGTGTTTCGAGAAGGTTCTAACAGAAGGTTCTAAAGTCACATCTAATTTTAGGTAGCTCGTGTATGTATTTTATTTTCGTTATTAATTTGTGTGTTTTTCAGCACATAAGCTGAAACAAACAAGAGTTCATTATCCGTTAGAAAGCAGTTTACTAATTTTACGTCATTTAAATTGTGCTTGTGTTAGCGCTTCCTGAGAATTGGGCTCTCTTCCAGCGTACCTGCTCTTAAAATAGACCAGAATAAAGTACAGTAAATAAGTGATATATGTACACTCCTGAAATGGACTTTTTATCTACAATTTTTTAATGATGAAGCTCACATATGTGAGAGATATGTGCGTGGGTAATGAGTTAGATGGAGGTGATTGATGAGTTGGTCCTACAGTTTTTAGGTGGGTTCCAAACCCAGGAAGTGATTTTTCAGTAGAGAACATAGTCTTTTTTACTGGCCAACCTAATCGGTCACCCTTGCAGATAGGGCCCAGGAGATCGTTGCTTATCTAATCTGATTGAGCAGATACGTGCTGCGGCTCACGGCTATCACTTCCCTAAAGTAGTTATTTGAGGTGAGAGGGTAATGTCAAGACAGCTGACTTTATTCACACCTAATCAAAACCGTTGCATAACGTAGCTATTGTAACTCTGCTGTCATATTTCGATATTGTATCTCGATCAATCAGAGCTCACGATTTCTTCAATTCAGTATATCCAAACGAACAATATGCGAAAGTCACATCAGCTGATTTAAACATTTCTAAATTAAATTAAGATTGAATTTGATTCCAAACCCACAACATATTGTCAACAACTAAGAATTTTAGGTTATGTTAGTTTGAGTAAGTTATCTAAGTGATTGTTAAGTAAAAGTAAGTTATTGGTTGTCGTTGGATAAAATAGTGTATGCAACGATTTTATTATTAAGCTTTTAAGTCACTTGCTTTGTTCTTGTTCTAAATTAAATTTCACACTTGGTTTAAAGGTAATCATAATACAATCGTTGCATAACAGTTAGTTGTTTAAGACTGCCTTCAAGCCACAAGTGAGATGTAAGTCGAGACACGAGTGTCCTAAACATCTCACGAGTGGCTTAAAGGCAAAATACTATCGTTGCATACAATATATATATTTTTTAAATCAATCAATTTATTTACAGTATCATTACATCATTACAACAAAGGTCCTCCTAAACCAGTAGGTTTTTCAGGAGGTGCCATATATTGATTTAATACAAGTAAATACTAATTTTGAACAGACTAAAAAGTCAGAATTTCCAAATAACATAACCTTCAATCCACTTGACACAGTAGGCTACAACACTTTATCTACTATTACCTATATACAGTATTTTGTCACCAATCAATCAGATAACTTACAAGTTAGTTTGAAGTGACTGACAATTGAATAAACTGACAAATATACATAAACAGAATTTATTAATTTCGAATTCCTTTAATTGCTATTACTTTATACTGAAGACTTCCGCAATGGCGGATATTGACAACAGCATTGAAAAGCTGATGGGAAGTGTTATCTAATGTAATTATATTTTTTGATGGGTTAAATTTAATTAATTTTTTTTTGACACTCAAATAGACTAACATAACCTAGAATGCATGTTTGTTGTTGTTGACAGCTGCGATTTGAAATTCAATTTTTTTTTCAAAATGTTTAAATCAGCTGATGTGACTATTGCATAACATTTATTTCGACACTGTTTTGAAGAAATCGTTAGTTCTGATTGGTCTAGACCCGTACTGAAAAGTGACAGTAGTGTTAAAATAGCTTCATTATGCCACTGGTTTGATAAGACGTGGAATAAAGTAACCTTTATTGACATCACTTTCCAACCTCTTATATCCACTTTACAGCGTAGCCGTAGATAACTATTATTAATGAATGAATAATTTTTATCAGTCAAAAGTACATTGCTTACATAATAAATGAGGTTTGCATCATAATAAATGAGGTTTATAAATTAATAAAGAGGTTTGCATCGTGAGGCTACGTAGAGCCTGTGTAATTTATGGCTTTGGGCAGGGGTTTAGTCGCATTATTTTCTATTTCTCTTGTATTGGATTTTATTAAGGTATTGAAATATTATCTATGTAATGCTTTTTTCTCAGTTTGAATGGCGATTTTTAGTAGTAGTTATACAGAGAAAAAGTATGTTGGAAGTGACGTACACAAACTCAGAGTAGAAGCAAATTTGGATTAGCATTTCTACAATTCTCTCTCTCTCTCTCTTCTTCGTTCTTTATCGTTCTTTAGCATTTTATTACCTGGTTGAAATGCCTTATTTCCATTCCTGTCTAGAGTTGAACTTGACTTTCTGAATCCCTTGACCCTCTCGCTCTTTCACGCTCTCCCTCCCCCTGTCTCTCTCTCTCTCTCTCTGTCCTCCCCCTCTCATCATCCAGTTATTTCATTACAGCCGGCATTTACTTGGAATAGCACCAGTAGTAAGTGGAATGGCCATCAATATAATTACTTCCTTATATTCCCTATATAGAAAAAAATCATTATTTTTTTATTTCACGTGACAAAGTCTTTATTATTCAACACAAACACGTTTGCAGATTGTTTCCTCAAAATTGTAAACAAGCTTAGGCCTACTAGTTAGGTAGGTAAGGGTGCTTGCACAGTGGAGCCGCCGATACTCTATGATAATCACCATCGCAAAATCAAACGCATGCTGTAGAATGATGGTATTCACTTTGCTCCAAACTGTCGTTTGATTAAATGAAGTCCAATTAAAAATATTTGTTGGATTTTAGGACGTGCAAGCAAAAACGAGCGTTTTTATTCCATTGTTTTGAACGCTCTTTTCATCCAATATCATACCAAAATATGATAAATGATAAATATTATGAAATCATACCATATCGTTCAAACAAATCTCAAAATTGGTGATCGTCTATTGAAATATCGATTTTTAGCTTTATAAAATGCCCGTATAGGTCAATGAACTTGATCAAATTTGATATTAAGCTTTTGAAATACCAGAAATCAATTGTTAATCGACATTCCAGAAATATATATATATATATTTTTTTTTTTTTGAGGATGAAGCCCACATAGGTCTGAGACCTGTGCGTGGGTAATGAGTTGGATGATGGTGATTTATAAGTTGGACCTACAGTTTTAGGTGGGTTCCGAACCACTGGGAAGTGATTTTCAGCAGAGAACAGTGTCTTTTTTGCTGGCCAATCTAATCGGTCACTGTTACAAACAGGATTTAGATAGACTGACCTGTATACTTGCGGCCATGGGTTCGATTCCCGTTCATTCTGGTATTTTTTTTGTGCAATCAATAATAATAATATAATGACAATAAAAATTATAATAATGAGGTGTGACCTGGCTGTGTCAGGTCTGGTGCCAGAGTTTCCAGAGTCATTGCCCAAGCACAAGTCTCAGACTCATGTCGGTATCATGAGGCTAGAAGAAATAACAGATTCTCATGACTAAAAAATTTTTTAAAAATTTACGAGATTTTGATTAAAATCATAAAAAATAAGAAGAAAAAATAGAAACTAGTGACTAAAATTGATAATTTCGAAAAAGTCACGAGATTCTGATTTAAACCAACTGAAAATAACCAAGTCGATTAGATAAGCTTGAAGCATTCATTGTGTCATCACAAATTCATTAATTTACGTTCAATATTATTGCAAACTCTATTATTAGTTGAGTAGGTTAAAAAAAGCCATTGTATTTCTAGTTTGACTGATAATAATATTTTTTACCGATAAAAATAACCTCACTCGAAATTTTATAGGCTGTTGCGTATTATTTTTGATAATCTCTTATCATGTAATGTACTATTATAGACGAGTTCAGAAGTTTTTCTATTGATGTTACTTGGGTCAAAATAGTCCTAGTAGTTTTCCACTGACGTTGTTTTTTAATCAATACAAGTGATAAGATGATATATTTGCTTTGTGGATTATTTTCGTTTATATTTTTTGTTTTGAACTTTCTGGAAACAATCGTTTTGTGTACTTCTTTCGGAAATAATAATAATAATACCAGAAGTCCTGTATGCCCGCAGAAACACTTAAGCTACATAAAGTGCAGGACATGGAGAAAATAGGAATAATCGAGAGAAGGCTTTCAAGAAAAATATTAGGCCCAAAAGTTAATACACAATCAGAATATAAACAAAGATCCAACCAAGAACTTTATTCCAAAATAGAAAAAATATCACACGTAATTAAGGAAAGAAGATTGCAGTTCTATGGACACATACACAGAATGGAAAACACCAGATTAACAAAACAGATCTTCGACCTTCTCAACACTCACAAGAATCAGATAACATGGCTTAAAGAAATAGACAATGACCTTCTATACAATTCAATAGACACCGGGATCTTAAAAAACAGAGTAATATTCAGAAAAACAATACCTAGTTTAGAGTTTCAGGAGAGGAAAATGGCTATCGGCAGAAAGGGGAGAGAGTGGACTCAGGAAGACAAGGAACGTCACTCTGGAAAAATGAAGGAAGCATGGGCAAAGAAGCTGATTGGGCGTGCTCTCTAAAAGATCTATTTGGGAAAAAATAATAGTAATTAAAAATGTATTATTATCAATTATTGTGCTAATAGGCATATGCACCATTCAACCAAAGTGCATAGTAATCTACTAATCTTGCCATTCAAATTCTTTGATCTCTATAAACATCATAATAGTCATAATAATTATGCTTCCCAACTCACAAAAATGCACATTGGCAGCTCTTTAAAAAGAGTTTTGTTTCTTCTTCTTCTTGTTCAACAGATCTCATAATATATCATCCCTCAATAATTGCTCTCTTTTTTGTTTTTAATTCGACGATTTCAAATAATTCAAGAAAAGATTGCAACACAATCAAAAATAAAAACGTCAAAACCTGCACTGTAAAAAAAATAAATTGAATAATTGGGCTAAGCATCAGCCTTTGTAATGTCCAATGTTTGAATTTTCAAATGTAAACAGCAACAGCACCACCTCTCCAATGTTTTCTTTCTTCTTTATTGTCCTCCTTCTCCTCCTCCTCCATCACGTTGTTAGTCTTTCTCATCTCTTCTTCTTTGTATAAAGAAGTTCAAATGCATTCATAGCTGTTTAAATAATTCTTTTAAAATGTCATTTATACTTTTTGTTTTATTCTGTTTTTTTTTGTTTTTTTTTAAATATTTGTATCTTTGTTTTGCAGGTGAGGTCATATTCTAAAAAATGATAACAGCATCTGTTGGTAAAAGTTGTGAGTAAAATAATTAATTATCATAAATTGTTTTCAGTTGAATGTTATACAAGATCTAATAATGTTTCAATTTTTGAAACATTTTAATATAAACATTATTCAATTTTTAATTCCATTTCTAAAATTCCAATTTTAAAAACATCTTATCTGAGTAATGGCGTGCATGAAAAGTCTAAGTTAGGGTGCGGACCGCTCTTGAATATTATAGTGAATGAGTTTAAAATAATTTTTTCTATTCACTCAAATCAATAAATTTCACAAGTGCATGCTTAAATATAATATTATTAACATAAAGGAGATAGTTAACTAGGATTATGCTAGTTTTATAGTGCTGGAAATTATGAACGATGATCTTAAGGCTTTGCGCAGGGTTTTTGGTCATAGTTTTTTCTAACTTTATTGTATTTATTATTATTATTGATGTTATTGATTATTTATTATTGATTATTATTGGATGTTATGGCTTTGAAATGTTATCTATTGCTGTGAGAAAAGGTTTTTTCATCAATCATTTTATTAAATATGGGGGATTCAAAGTTGAAATTTTATGGTTTTTGGAGGCAATTTATCTATCTATATAAATAAAATTAGTTTTGTCTGTACATTTATCAGAATTATATATTTTTTGGTTATTTTTACGTTTTATACCTTAAAGAAGCCAAAACAAGTCTTATCTCATTTTCTGTCTGTCTGTCTGTCTGTAACGGCCCCGAACGCATTTTACGCGGCCTTCTCCTGAAAAACGAGAGCATCGATCGGGATTAAAGTAATTTATCAGTATTGAAGACCTTTTTGACAATGTCTTTAGCTATAAAAAACTGAATTAACTTTTTTTTTAACAGAATAATAAACGTTTAAAAACCAAGTATTGTGCGATTTTGGATACATTTCTTCCAAGTTTTATTACCACATAAGAACAAATCACGTAATTTATCATGATATATTATCAATCAGCTGTGTTTAAATATTCTCTCTGATAACTGTCACTGAATTGTTTACGTTCTTTGTTGTTTACTAAGCTGCTAACAACTTCATGATCGTTGCTATCAAAAAAGCTGAAACATATTTAGTATTATTTCTAAACATAATCCGTACGAAGGACGGGTACAATAGCTAGTCTCACCTAAAAGTGATTTTAAACTTTTGATAAACTTTCTGTAACTAAAAGTCTCCTCGAGGAATAAAATGACATATTTTTTACTCCAATTAAGCAATTAGTTTTTTCAAAATCAATTTTTTAAATCTGTAAAAAATCAATTTTTAAAAAGTTATTTTGAAAAAACAATTTGTTAGATTGAAATAAAAATATTTCATTTTATTCCTCAAGGTGCCTTTTAATTACTGAAAAATTTATCTAAAGTTTAAAATCACTAGTAAGTGAGATCAATTGCCCCCCAAAACAGAAAAATTTCAACTTTGAACCCACATATTTCACAAAATAATTGAAGGAAAAATTATTCCTTACAGCAATAGATAACATTTCAAAGCCCTAATGATGTAAAATAGGCCTACAAGAAACTTCGAAAAAAATTATGACCAAAAACCCTGCGCAAAGCCAAAAAAAAATAAAATCTTCTACACAGCCTTAATGTTAATAAGAAAGTGACTTGGCCTGTAATTGCTTAGAGAAAATTAATCTATCTGCATTCAGATAAAAAATATTTTATTTGTGTTTTTATGGGCATAAAGCAATTTTTCCACGATTATTTTCGATTTTTTCCCAAATTTGTTTTTAGATTTGCCCCAGCTAGGAGTTAATTATTCAAAAACTGGCATGTATTGTATTTAAAACTGAAACAAAAAATATAAAGTGTGATTTGTACAAGATGAACAAATTATGATAATTATAATAATTAATAGTGATGGTTGATAATAACAGATTGCTTGGTTGATTAATTACTTTATGCATACAAATAATAATTCGACAGTTACAAGTATATAATACAATACATAGGCATCGCCAAGTTTTTTTCATAAAATATTATCAGTCACGTATTACATGAACGGCTTATCTATATTAATATGGTATATAAAAGCTGGGTGATACATTTGCATGAAAAGGCGAAGTTAGGAAAGATGTCCCTCTCTTACAATTAACCTATAGGAGGAGATGAGGAGAAAAAAAAATAGTTGATTCTCTACTGAGAGAAAAAAAAGAGGGTGTTTGTATGTGAGAGAGAGAGGTAGTGTGAGTGAGTGAAGGAGTGCGAGAGCATTTAAAGAGAAAAAGGATGGGCGTTTGTGAATGCGTTTTCTGGCCAGACAGAGCCAAACGGTGCTCTTCTTTAGTAGTATATTTTACTGTGTGGCCGATCGACCTGGTGACCCAATTTAAGGGGGGGGGGGTAGAAGAGCGCACCAACACACGCACGCGCGCACACAAGTACATAACCTCATAGTGGCCGTTCTGGATGGCATTTTAGAGGACAGTTCCCTGTCAGCATAGAGGAGAAAATGTGTTGAAATTTATTTAGAATTATATATATTTTTTTTTGAAAAAAAAAACTTGAAAAACAACAGAGCTCCAGATATTTTGGAAGATGTTACAGGTTTATTGAATAAATTGCTAAATTTTCGCAAGATACATGGTGAATGATGAATTCTAAAAGATTTTTTTTTTTTGAAGGATAAAGAATGATTATTGGTTTTAGACCGGGTAAAGAGTTGGACGGTGATTGATGAGTTAGAGCTACAGTTTAGGTGGGTTCCGAACCACCGGGAAGTGATTTTACAGCAGAGAACAGATTATTTTTTGCTGTCCATTCCAATTGGTTACCCTTACAAACAGAGCCCAGGAGTTCGTAGCTTGTCTTCATCTGATTGAACAGATACCGGCACACGGCTATCCCTCCCCTCCCATAATGAAACAGATTTTACAATCACATTTGGAATCAGGAGAAAATCCAGATTTTTTGGCGAGAGGATATCAAGTAAGCAAAGAACACCAAAGACAAACAGTTCTTTGCAGTAGAATCACTTCCGGGGGCTTCGGAGCTCACCTAAAATGTTAGGGCTCACTCATCAATCATGATCATCATCCGAATCATTACCCAAGCACAAGTCTCAAGCCTATGTAGGTTTCATCCTGAAAAACAATGGGATATCATCTACAAAAAATTCTTATCCACATAAAAGACACAAATAATAAAGCTTTTTTCATTGTCGGTTTAAAATGTTGAGGGATACGTTTACTTTACCCCCCCCCCCCAGATTCAGCCCCACCTCATAATAGTACACTGTTTGCATCAAGTAAAGAAAATAATTAAAAATATGATCAAAACGTCATATTTGCTAAAATTGCTTCAATTTCATTTAATTGCTAATTGTTCGAAGATAATGAATTTGGAAATTCGTTTAAATGTTGTAAATTTCAACCTTTTGAATAAAATTAATATAACCGTAGTAAACTATCTACAGTGTCTCATTGTAGGGCATACTACTATTTATAATCAATTCAATCAATTTATTATCCTCAAAATAATACAAATTCACTTCTTAAAAATATTAAAAATCACTTTATAAATATAATATTACATTAGTACTAGAAGTTTATAGTACTTAGTTTAGTACTTAATTGGTACTTAGTTTATAGAAGACTAGATCAATTAATTAATATTTTTAATGATGGTCAACTGCTCTCAGACTAGGTCTGTTATTTGAAATTATTGAGGAACTCTGCACTGCCATTTTGAATAAAGAATATCAATTTATTTATTTAATACAATTCATATTATATGTTCTGATTATATATATGCTTATTGAAAGGATCGACCACGCACAGGTTTCTCAGTGTTGGCGTAGAATTTCACACAAGCTTGAAATTATTTTTTGCTTTGTGATTTGAAAAAATAAATTTATTTCTTTCAATTATGCTAAAGACCTCCGCTGAAAAAACCGGTGGTTATAGGGGTACTCAAACTGTGGGTCTCAAAATGCAAAAATTTTCATGGGTTACGCGGGGCAGGTTAATGTAAAATTGAACCATTTTTATTTATTTCCGTTTTGTAATCTCGCAAGGTGTTTAATAATGTAATCTAATAAATTGAATACTTGTGTGGTCATTGAAGTTCAGTATAAGAGAATACTTCCCACCCGCAGACAAAAAGTAGTTCTGGATCCGTGACCCCTTTTCGTTTGATCCTATGGAAACTTTGAGCGACCTGACAACATTCCATAAGAAACAACTAATTGAACTACTGTATCATGTGATCCGACGTTAAAAAAATATTTCAGTGCCAAGTTGTTAGATTTTTGGATCGCTGTCAGAAAGGAGTACCAAGAATTCAAATACTGCTGTAAAAATTCTTATTGAGTTTTCAACTACGGTACATATATATTTGAAAGAGGGGTTTGAGCTTAACCTAACTAAAATGTAAGTACAGAAACAAGCTTAATGCTAAGCACGATTTGAGGATGTACTTAACAAAACTTGTGCCGAACATTGAGAAGCTTTGTAAAAAGAAGCAAGCTCATTCTTCTCATTGATTTTTTTGCGTTTCAAATATATTAGGAAGAAAAGTTTTAAAAAGTTTCATGTAATAAAGTTTAAAAAAGTTGAAAAGATGTTAAAATAGTTTTTTTTTTTAATTTAAATGCCCCCCTCCTGATAACAAGAGGATACGCAAAAAATTTCAGTCTTTGGAAAAAAGGGGTACAGTCTTTGGAAAAGATTGTAACCAACTGGCATAGATAAAAGCAAACTTCATTAGTAGGATATACAGGATAAATATATATAGGATGTATAAAGGATATATATATTTTGTCTATGGTGTTAATTGGTTTCTTACTTTAAAAAAAATAATGAATTCGTTTTTATATTTAGTGGCGACTTTCGCCGATTTGAGCATTCGTGGCAGTTGCGTTATCTGCTAATAGCAGCAAGAATTAGAATATAACTGTACTTGTCCTTGACTTCTTAGTATCGATTTCTAGAAGTGGCTGAAATAATTTAAAAGTCCGCTCTTGTTAGCTGTAAGTAGCACTTACATTTTTTCAGAATAAAATTCATTCCATATTCAGTGGATGTAAGCTCCAAAAATGACGGGCAAGTTCAAGGGAAAACGTTCTCCTTCTTATCCTTTCCTTCCTCCTCTTTCTTCTCCTTTTTCTTTTCTTCTTCCTCCTCCTCCTCCTCCTCCACCACCTCCTCCTCCTCCTTCCATCCCCTATTATCCAGCGTCAAGAGTTTCGTCGACAGATAACAGCAAGTAGCTTTTTTATTACATAGGATACTCCATTGCTTTCATATAGACGGATCTACTATATCGTGTGAACCCTAATATTGTGATAACCGGTGAGAACAAAGCACAAAAGAGATAGTTCTGTATCCTTTCTCAGTTTTCACATAACTCTTGTAACATTGCTCTGTGGACTAATAACCAACAATGGACAGACAGCCTTATTACCAACAAGACTCATTACACTACTGCAGCATTATGTAATGAGCATGTATATGAAATAATAGCTAGTTTTGTAACACCTAGTTATCGCCCTGTTGTCCCGATTTCGTCTGTTGGTCATATTATCGGCTCAGTTTGTTCCTGAGTATTTAATAAATTAATAATTTATTAGCTCCGATTGTTACTGAGTTTTTAATAAATGAATTTATTAGCTCAAACTGTTCCTGAGTTTTTAATTAATTAATTTATTAGTTCAAATTGTTCCTGAGTTATCAATAAATCAATTTATTAGCTCTAATTGCTCCTGAGTTTTTAATAAATTAATTTATTAGCTCCAATTGTTCCTGAGTTATTAATAACTTAATAATTTATTAGCTCCAATTGTTACTGAGTTTAAAAAAAATTGATTTATCTGCTCCAATTGTTCCTGAGTTTTTAATAAATTAATTTATTAGGTCCAATTGTTCCTGAGTTTTTATAAATTAATTTATTAGCTCCAATTGTTCCTGAGTTTTTATAAATTAATTTATTAGCTCCAATTGTTCCTGAGTTTTTAATAAATTAATTTATTAGCTCCAATTGTCACTGTGGTTTTAGTAAATTAATTTATTACTTCAAATTGTTCCTGAGTTATCAATAAATCAATTTATTAGCTCTAATTGCTCCTGAGTTTTTAATAAATTAATTTATTAGCTCCAATTGTTCCTGAGTTATTAATAACTTAATAATTAGCTCCAATTGTTACTGAGTTTTAAAAAAATTGATTTATCTGCTCCAATTGTTCCTGAGTTTTTAATAAATTAATTTATTAGCTCCAATTGTTCCTGAGTATTTATAAATTAATTTATTAGCTCCAATTGTTCCTGAGTTATTAATAAATTAATTTATTAGCTCCAATTGTTCCTGAGTTTTTAACAAAATTAATTTATTAGCTCCGATTGTTACTGAGTTTTTAATAAATTAATTTATTAGCTCCAATAGTTCCTGAGGTTTTAATAAATGAATTTATTAGCTCCAATTGTTCCTGAGTTATTAATAAATTAATAATTCATTAGCTCCAATTGTTACTGAGTTTTTAATAAATTAATTTATTAGCTCCAATTGTTCCTGAGTTTTTATAAATTAATTTATTAGCTCCAATTGTTCCTGAGTTTTTATGAATTAATTTATTAGCTCCAATTGTTTCTGAGTTTTTAATAAATTCATTTATTAGCCCCGATTGTCACTGAGGTTATAATAAATTAATTTATTAGTTAAAATTGTTCCTGAGTTATCAATAAATCAATTTATTAGCTCTAATTGCTCCTGAGGTTTTAATAAATTAATTTATTAGCTCCAATAGTTCCTGGGTTTTTAATAAATTAATTTATTAGCTCCGATTGCCATGAGTTATTAATAAATCAATTTATCAGCTCCAATTAGCAGGTTCAGTCAGATAAGCTACGAACTCCTGGTCCCTCTTTGTAAGGGTGACCGATTGGATTGACCAGCAAATCGGACTCTCTTCTCTGCTGTGAAATCACTTTCCGTTGGTTCGGAACCCACCCAAAACTGTAGGTTCAAATAGATTTCCTCTTCTTTTACACTTTCTTCTTCTAATCTTCTTTTTCTCCTTCTGCTTCTTCTTTTTTCTTCTCCTCCTTCTCCCCTTCTTCATATTTTACATTTTTTCCTATTCTTCTTAATCCATTCCTTCTATTTCTTCCTCTCCTCCTCCACCTTGTTTCTTATCTATTCTTTGTTTTTCCTCCACTGCTGTGAAGTTTCGGTCACCTTTTTTTATTATTCGATCATCCTCTTTTTGTCCATTCTAGATTATTCTAACGTTAAAAATCCACACATAATACTGTAACACTGTAATAGCATAGCAGAACATGGCAGAGTTTCAGCGGTTTTTCGACACGTTAACCTTGCTCAATGTTAATTTGGAGGTCAGCCTTATTACGATTTGAAGCGTGAACAAAAAACTGGATTAGGAATTGGTTTTTCAACCGACGAAATACTAAACTCACAAAAACATTTGTCTAGCTCTTCAATTATTATTACATTAACAAGCTACTCGCCCAGTGAACACGATTACATTGGGCAAGTTTGCAATCGTATTGTTAATTTGCCGGCGAGTAGCTTGTATGTAGCTTGCAAACTAGCTTGCAAAGCTGCTTGTTTACTCTCAATGTAATCGGCCCTTTACAAGTAGTTTGGTATCGTAGCGCAGAGCCGAGAATTAGAAGTAGAAGATGAAAACCGGGGAAGAATAAAAAGAAGAGAGAGAAGAATAAGAGGAAGAATAAAAAGAAGAGACAGAAGAAGAATAAGAGGAAGAAGAAGAAGAAGAAGAAGAAGAAAATGATGATGATGATGATGAAAAAATAGAAGGAGAACGGTGATGAAGAAGGAGGAGGAGGTGGAGAAGAATAAGGAAAAATAGAAGGGAAAGAAGAAGAATAAGATAAAAGAGAAGGGGAATAATAATAATAAAAAAGAGTAAATCAAGAAGAAGAAAAATAAAAAGACAGAGGAGGGGAAAAGAAGAAAAAATAAGAATAAGGAAAAATAAAAGGCGTAGAAGAAGAATAAAGAAAAAAGAGAAGGGAAAGAAGAAGATGAAGAATACTAAGGAAAAAGAGAAGGGGAAGAAGAAGAAAAAAGAGAATCTGGTGAAGAAAAATAAAAAGACGGAGGAGGGGAAAAGAAGAAAAAAGAAGAATAAGGAAAAATAAAAGGCGTAGAAGAAGAATAAAGAAAAAAGAGAAGGGAAAGAAGAAGATGAAGAATACTAAGGAAAAAGAGAAGGGGAAGAAGAAGAAAAAAGAGAATCTGGTGAAGAAAAATAAAAAGACGGAGGAGGGGAAAAGAAGAAAAAAGAAGAATAAGGAAAAATAAAAGGCGTAGAAGAAGAATAAAGAAAAAAGAGAAGGGAAAGAAGAAGATGAAGAATACTAAGGAAAAAGAGAAGGGGAAGAAGAAGAAAAAAGAGAATCTGGTGAAGAAAAATAAAAAGACGGAGGAGGGGAAAAGAAGAAAAAAGAAGAATAAGGAAAAATAAAAGGCGTAGAAGAAGAATAAAGAAAAAAGAGAAGGGAAAGAAGAAGATGAAGAATACTAAGGAAAAAGAGAAGGGGAAGAAGAAGAAAAAAGAGAATCTGGTGAAGAAAAATAAAAAGACGGAGGAGGGGAAAAGAAGAAAAAAGAAGAATAAGGAAAAATAATCCGTGTAGAAGAAGAATAAAGAGAAGGGAAAGAAGAAGATGAAGAATACTAAGGAAAAAAGAGAAGGGGAAGAAGATGAAGAATAATAAGAAGAGGAGAAAAAAAGAGAGTGAGAAGAAGGAGGAGAAAAAACCTAATTTATGCTCTGCATATCGTAGTACTTAAACTTGGCCTTAGGCCTTATTGTCTGGCCTCTACAGTTGTTACATTTTTGCATCACCAAAGGTGAATCCAGACTGACTTTTTCAAAGTGTACTAGTATTATGAGTAATATAACTAAAATTTGGTATTTTCACAAATTTGGTATTTTCTTTAAAAGTTGACGTTTTAAGTAAAGTTACTTGTTTTGCGGGAGGTTTAAACCCCCCCCCCCCCCCGACAAAGCACCACGGCTATTTTTAGTTATGCGGATAAACGTACAATTCATATGACTACTGACTATTATCTTACAATGAATGACATCACCTATAAATTCATGGAAGATAGATAAAAAATAGATACAATAGATACGTTACTATTACACTGTTTTGTAAGTTTATTACTGGCATTAATAAGAATATTTGCATAATAAATGAATTGTAATAGCAAGGTGGTGCATTTGCTCAAAAGGGCGGAGTTAGGGCAAAATAGCCCTATCTTACACTCAACCTACAACAGAGAGAGAGAGAGAGAGAGAGTGAAAAAGAGAGTGAGTGAGAGAGAGAGAGACAACTAGTGAGAGAGTGTGTAGTCCCTTAATTCATGTACATTTACAAAATCTCTCTTCAAACAAAAAGAGCGAGTAGGAGAGTGAGTGAGAGAAAGTGAGAGAGTAAGAGAGAGAAATTGAGTGAGAGAGACAACGAGTGAGAGAGTGTGTAGTCACTTAATTCATGTGCATTTACAAAATCTCTCTTCAAACAAAAAGAGCGAGTAGGAGAGTGAGTGAGTGAGAGTGAGGGAAAGAGAGGAATAGAGTGAGAGAGACAACGAGTGAGAGAGAGAGAGAGACTGTGTGTGAGAGAGAGTGAGCGAGAGAGTGGGAGGGAGAGAGAGAGAGACAATGAGTAAGATTGTGCATTTACAAAATCTCTTTGAAAAAAGAGTGAGAGAGCATGAGTGAGAGAAGGCAAGTATTTTTTTAGAGTTGTGTGAGAGAGAAAGAGAGAGAGTGTGTGTGTGATGTAGAAAGAAGGAGTGAGAGAGAGTGATAAAACACCAGTGACAGGGAGAGACAGAGGGAGCATGAGAGAGAGAGCTATGCTATGCTTAGTTACCCAATGAAAGTCCGTTTGCATCAGTATAAAACTCAGACGAAGGAAGATTTTGCGTAACTTCCTCTGGTATTGAAATTTTCCCCCATGTGTAACTGTCTCGATTACGTATATCACAGTTATTGAATCGATTAGTAGTTTTTGATTATTTCAAATATGGCGGACTCAGTTGAGTCTATAAGGTCTTAGTGTAATTTGAATTGTTGCTAGTGCTTCTCAAGATTTCGTTTCTGTGCTGGGTTTGGTATGTTATTGTTAGTTAGTTAGTTATACTAGTGTGGAAATTTAAACGTGTCTAGTAACTAGGGTACTAATTTTGGTTGTCTTGCTTGGGTTTATAACGTATTCAGTATATAATATAGTTCCTACGGAAGTTATAATAGTTCTTTTATAGTATCAGTTTCACGAAATTGTGATAAGTATTTTAATATTCAATATAAGTATTTAAAAATGGCTCTTTAATTAGGGACAGTATAACTGTTTTTTGGGTGATAGTGGTTCAAATATTTTTTTTGTTTTTGTGATATTGTGCTGTGTTTGACAAAGTTGTCATTATAAATGAGGTAAGCTTTTTTTAATAGTAATATTGAAAAGTGGATCTTTAAGGCTGTGCGCAGTTTTAATAGTAATATTGAAAAGTGGATCTTTAAGGCTGTGCGCAGGGGTTTTGTTTATAATTTTTTTCGTATTGGTTGTTATTAGGGCTTCGAAATGTTATCTATAGCTGTGAGGAAAATTTTTTTTCATCAATTGTTTTGTGAAATATGGGTGTTCAAAGTTGAACTTTTCGTTTTTGGGGGCATTTGATCTCACCTATGAGTGATTTTTAACTTATGATAAATTTTTCATAACTAAAAGACACTGAGGAATAAAATGACATATTTTTATTTTAATCTAGCAAATAGTTTTTTTTTCAAAATAATATGTTGGAAAATTTTATTTTATTTACAGATTTAAAAAAATGTATTTTGAAAATCTAATTGCTTGATGGGAATAAAAAATATGTCATTCTATTCCTCAAGGTGTCTTTTAGGTATGGAAAATTTATAAAAAGTTAAAAATCCATCATAGGTGAGATCAATTGCCCCCAAAAACAAAAATAATTGAACTTTAAACCTTCATATTTCACAAAATGATTGATGAAAAAATGTTCACTTACAGCAATAGATAACATTTCAGTCCTAATATTATTCAATACAAGAAACTTCGAAAAAAATATGACCAAAAACCCTGTGCACAGGCTTAACTAGGAACATTTGCACGATTTCTGAATTACACACACATTTTCAGGCGATATCAATGTAATATATGGTTTAAATATTTATTATGTAATAAATAATAAATATCTTGTCTTTTTGTGTAGTTGACCGAACGTAGTGAGATCTCAGTTTTGAGCCGACGCTCGCCATTTCGTCTGTCTGTCTGTTACATGATTACGGTCAAACGTCTTGACCAATTGTCATAAAATTTTGCATGATCCAGTTCCAATTTAGAAATTTTTTGAATTTACTTCAGTTTAGAATTTAAATTTTTTTGAGATAATTGGGAAATTGGTTTTTTCTATCACTTGAAGCATTTAAAAATCATGGAGACTTCCATTCGAAATTTTTTTTTTAAATAATCCCGTTAGGGGTGGAAATATAAATTCCCCTATTGAAAATGTTTTGTTTAATTATTTTAGCTTTTTATGATTGGAGGTTAATATTAAGAACCCGCCGGTAAGCTGTCGGTCCCGGCTGCCTAAAAACAGTCGTTAAGTCACATCAGAGGCCCTGAACTTATTCAGGTGCGACCTGATAACTCTGACACCAGACCTGAGCCAGCCAGGTCACACGATATTATTATTATTTAATATTAAGAACTGCTGAAAATGCTTAGTAACACTTTATTAGGTAAAAGGGGTGATTTCTAGGGTGCGTCAAAAATTTTGGAATTTTCAAATAAATAGATTTTTGAAATTTCTGTCATCAATGAAAGATTAAGCAATGAAAATTGAGTCGAAGGGGATCTTTTTTCAAAAATATCATCCCATTTTTAAAGAGGAGTGTTAGGTGAGTGAGGTCTACTTTTCACAGAATTAGTTTCAACGTAACCTAATTACAAACCTCAATGGAAACTGTCACAAAACTTTATTTCAAAATCAGCACGAGTATGATATTGTCATACATATGTATAGATGTGTCTGAGCGTGTGTTTTCATCTGTCCAAGTGAGCAAGCCTTAATCTGAGCAATGAGTAATTAATTTTGAGGATGTTCTGCTACAGAAAAGCCGTTCAAATCCATAGAGGAGTTGGGTCTATCACTGCAGTGATTGATCTCTCACCTAATCCTGCTAATTGGCAGTGAAGCTTGTTATTGTCGGAGTTCATGTGTGGAGGTGATTGAAGCGTTGCAAACGAAGAAGAAGAAGAAGAGGATTGAGAAGAAGCAGAAAAAGAAGAACATAATGGAGAAGTAGAAGAGAATGGAGAAGAAGAAAAAGAAGATGGAGAAGACGAAGGAAGAAGAGAAGAGTAAGAAAAGCCAGAAAAAGAAGAACATAATGGAGAAGTAGAAGAGGATGGAGGAGAAGAAGAAAAAGAAGATGGAAAAGACGAAGGAAGAAGAGAAGAGGAACAAAAGCCAGAAAAAGAAGAACATAATGGAGAGGTAGAAGAGGTGGAGGAGAAGAAGAAAAAGAAGATGGTGAAGACGAAGGAAGAAGAGAAGAGGAACAAAAGCCAGAAAAAGAAGAACATAATGGAGAGGTAGAAGAGGATGGAGGAGAAGAAGAAAAAGAAGATGGTGAAGACGAAGGACAAAGAGAAGAGGAAGAGAAGGAAGATAAAAAGAAGAAGATGAAAGTAGAGAGGAAGAAGAATGAGCAGAAATAGTTGAAGGAGAAAGAGAAGAAAATTGAGAAAAAAGATGAAGAATGAGCGGCGGAAGAAGAAGATAAAAGAGGAGAATAAGAAGAAGAAGCAGAAGTAGAACAAGGAGATGTAGGAAGGAAGAAGAGAAGAGGAGGAAGAGACAGAAGAAGAAGGTGGAAAAAAGAAGAAGGCTGAGAAGGAAACGATGATTAGAAAAAGATGAAGGAGAAGACAATGGAGAAAAAATAAAAAGATGGAGAAGAAGACAATGGGGAAAAAATAAAAAGATGGCGAAAGAATGGCTAGAAGAAGATAAAGGAGGAGAAGAAGAAGAAATAAGAAGATGGATAAGACGAAGGAAGAAGAGAAAAGGATGAGGAGGAAGGTAGAGAAGGGAAGAATGATTAGAAAGAGTTGAAGGAGGAGAAGGAGGTGAGAAAATGGAGAAAAAAAGGAAAAGAAGGAGTATGAGTGGTAGAAGAGGAAGATAAAGGAGGAGAATGAGTAAAAAATGGAGGAGGAAGAAAAAATGAAGAAAAGTTAAGATGAAAAAGATATAGAAGCAGAAGAAGAGGAAGAAGAAGATGGAGAAGTTTATGGTGAAGCAGAAGAATGAGAAGAAGAAAATGAGAAGAAGATGAAGATGTGGAAGAATAAAAATGAGATGAAGGTGGAGAGAAAGAAGAAAAAGAAAAGTACGGAGAAAAAGAAAACATAGAGAAGAAGCACAACACGAAGATGGAGGAGAAAATTGAGAAAAAACAGAGTGAAGAAGAATAAAAATTGAAGAAAAAGATGGAGAAACTGAAAAAAGTATGGGAGAAAATCAGAAGAAGAAGAAAGAAGATGAAGAAATAGAAAAAGAAAAAAATGAGAATGTGAAGTGCTGTTGGTGACTACAGAAACCGATGATACGACGCTTAATGTAAACTGCCTGCAGCTTCAACTTGAATGTTTCCGAAGAGGTTTTCCCGGAAAACTGTCCCAGACAGAATTTTCTTCTAGCCAAACAAAATGACGGATAAGAGTCTCCCTGGTTACCTGTTGTCTTTGGAGATGGGTTGGCATTGAAAATGAGATGCATTGCGAGGAGTAGAAAGAACTTTGAGTGGGCACTTGGACAGGCATGTATTACATTCTCACTTCTCACTCTCACACTCTCTCACTCTCTGGTACAGTTGCCAGGCTACCTATCCGATATAAGCTGTTAAGCTGCTTAGACTCTCCTATTTATCAAATGAGAGGGTGCATTGGTCTCATTTAGTATTAATGATGAATTAGTATATGGCTGACAATGGATAATGAGGAAAAAATGGAAGGAGGAGAAGGTAGATGAGGAGGTGGAAGGTGGAGGAAGAGATTAAATGGCCGTTAAGGAGAATAATTAGATGAGGGAGTAGAAACCGCAGAAGAAAAGGAAGGTGAAAAGATTGTAGAAGATGGACTTGAAGAAGAAGATAGAGGAGGTGGAGGAGGAGTAGAAGTTGAAGGAGGATATAGAATAGGAGGAGAAGAAGAATATGAGGTTGAATAAAATGGACGTGAAGAAAGTGAAGAGGATGGAAGATAAATGTATAGAAGAAGAAGAAGGACTTGAAGATTAAAAGTAGAAAATAAGAAGGAGAATATATAGAAGGAAAATAATTTGAAGAAAATAGACGAGAAGATGGTAGGTGGAGGAGATAGAATAGATTGAGAAGTAAATGAGGGTGAATAAAATGGAGATTGAGAAGAAAGTGAAGAGAGGAAAGAGAAAAGGACAGAAGAAGAAGGACTTGAATAATGAAGAGAAGGAAAATATATGGGAGAAGAAGAAAATAAGAAGGAGAATATCTGGAGGAGAAGAAGAAAAAGAAGAAGAAATTGAAGGCAAAGTAGAATAATTTGTATTATAACAATAGGATGAAAGGGAAGAATTTGATAAAAAATGATAGAAGAGGGAAGAGGAAAAGAAAGAAACTGAAGGGAAAGATGAAGAAGAAAAGGAAAGAAGAAAAATTATATAATAGAAGACAAAAAGGGAGAATAAGAGATAAAGAGCTGAATTAGAGTAAGAAATAGAAGTAGAAAAAAGAAATACAAGACGAATTAGGAGTAGAAAAATGTAAAATAATGAAGAAAAACAACACGAAGTAGAAGAAGCAGAAATAGAACAAGAAGGAGATGAATTAGAATAAGAAGTAGAAAAAGATGAAGCAACAGAAGAAAAACAAGTCGAAGTGGAAGAAGCAGAATTAGAATGAAAGGAGCTGGATTGGAATAAGAGATACGAGAAGTAGAAAAAAGGAGACGAATTTGTAGAAAAGATACAAATAAAAGAAGAAAAAACAAGAAGATAGTGTAGAAAATATAAAAAATGAAGAAAAAACAAGACGATAAGTTGTAGAAAAAATAGAAAAAGACGAAGAAGCTCTAGAAAAGATAAAAAAAGAAGAAAAACTAGACGAAGAAGTTGTAGAAAAGATAAAAATAAAAGAAGAAAAAACAAGACAAAGAAGATGTACAAAAAATTAAAAAAACGAAGAAGTTGTAGAAAATATAAAAAAAAACAAGAAAAACAAGACGGTAAGTTGTAGAAAAGATAAAAAAAGATGAAGAAGTTGTAGAAAATATAAAAAAGAAGGAAAACAAAGCGATAAGTTGTAGAAAAGATAAAAGTATAAGAAGATTGAAGAACAAGAAAACGAAGAAGAAATACAAGTAGAAGAAAATATTATGATGAAACAAAAAAATAAGAGGAGTTGAGATGAAAAGTTATAGGCGAAAAGGAAAATTGCTCTGCTTGGGTAGTCATAGCGACGACGACTTTAATAAGTGAATCGATCGATTTGGTACTTTGAGCCGGACAAATAAATGACACTGTTGTACAGTATTATTGGTAAATGTTGGCATTAATAATATCCGTTCGCTGTAGTTGTCATGGGGGTTTTCTAAATGTGTATTTTATTTATTTCTCATAGAATTTGCTATACTTTATTCCTTTTTCATAGAACTGTCACAGGTAGTGTTGTTGTTGGGTGGGGGGGGGGGGGGGGGAGTGTGTGTATGAGAAAGAGAGAGGTAAGAGTATTCAATCAAACCACAATAATTGGTATCCCAGCTCGTTAGTTGGGGTTTAAATGGAAATTCTATAGCGGTTGCAGACTATTTTTTTTTCATTTCAATATTTTTCTTGGAAAACTTGTGACTACAAAATGAATAGTCTGTTCAATTAGAGTTTTTACGTTAGTATCTTGATTGAACTTGCAGACTTTGAGCGTATACAAATACATAGTTTTGCTAACGTTGCGATATGTTTTTACAAAAATTATACTTCCCAACTACTGAAGTCGATTGTCGATATTTTACACCTCGATAATTGGCGATAAATTTGATATCGATATTTTGTATGAAATGATGTTTGATGAAAATTTTAAGGATGCTTGAACCAGGTGATTATCACCTTGGATTCACTTTAAAAATATTCGAGGCTTTTCAAGTCTTCCTTGAATTGAGTTATTCTCAAGGTAATTTCAGAAACATGGGTTATTGACCAACTTCAAAAGGGATTACGTTTTACAATTTTTCCTTACGCAAATCAGAGTTTTCATGCTTTTCCTGATATGGCTTATTGTGACTTGAGATGTACTACGTTTTATTCATTTCTAATACAAAGAATCAAATACTTTTTCAGTTGTGTTGCTTTCTAAACGTCGCTTTCGAATGATGCCTTGACGCAGGAAGTAACTGAGAGGTGTGCTGGATAGTATACGCACTCATCTATGCAGCCTGACCCTGTTTGTGGTGAGAGTGAGCTATCAATCATAGAGCTTCAGACTTTGTTTCGGTGGGCTTGGCATACTGATGTAAAACTAGCCTGAGTGAGGAAAGCAATCACAAACTACCTCACTCCTCGTTTGAGTAGTACGCTCTCGGGATTACAACATAGCCTGGTTGAAGAGTCACATACAGTCGCAGCGATTTCCCAATTATTTCAATATCTTAAAAATTTCATCCTGAAGTAAATTGTAGAATATTTTAAATTGTGAGACATTTCACCTCGATTTCGTAAATTGAAAATACTCGTTTCTCTGACATTGACCAACTATTGAACTGCCCCAGTTTATCCAATTTCATTACATAGTAAGTAATCTATTGTGTGTAAATAAGCATGTATTTCATTACCACAACTCAAACAATGACATAGTAGCCGTTGGGGTGTTCATTGGAGGTCAGATCACGCTATTGAGTAGTTAGGTTACAAATTGTCCGATTAATTAACTTGTATGGACTAATCTGATTAGGAAAACAATTGAACGTTTTTTTCATAAGAAGGAAGTGACGTTGTTCTTTTTAGCCTTTACTTGATAGCTAGATTGACAAAGGTATTTATAAATTTACCCTATCTTAAGAATGACTTGAAAAACATTTGGGCTTTCATTAATGAACCTGTTAGGATGTCATGATCACATGGTCATCCATTCGGCTCTCAAGAAATGAGGCAATTTGCGAAAGAGTGGGACTTCAAAATTCAAACAAGTCCCCATTACCCTCAGGCCAATGGGTTAGCTGAAAAGGGGGTAGACATAGCAAAGACCATAATAAAAAAGTGTACAGAATCAGGAAAAGACCTGAACTTAAGTCTTCTTAATTATCGAAACAGTTGTGTTGCAGGTCTTAACTATTCGCCTGCTCAGCTGATGTTTGGAAGATTCTTAAGAACAAAATTACCGTATCCTCAAGATCGACTAAAACTCCATTCAGTGCCACAAGAAGTTATACCAGTACAAATGAAAAATAACCAGATCAAACAAAAAAAAAACAATATGACAGACAGTCCCGAAAAAGAGTAATTACCTTTGAAGAAGATCAACAAGTTTATATTCAAGATGATAAAACAAAATATTGGGAGCCTGGTACAGTTCTTGATACTGTTGATGCCCCACGTTCATATTTAGTTAAAACACATAGCGGGAGAGTATTGAGAAGAAACGAACGTTTCCTACGGAAAAGAAAGTAGGCGTTTTTTCAGCATTACAAATTATTTGACAAAGGGGGAGATGTTTGGATGTCATGATCACATGGTCACAAACACATGACATTTTTAATATTCACGTTGCCATGCTACTTATTATTCAGTTTTTAGTTTTGATTCTGTACCTTCAATAAATGGCCACCTATAATTCAGTGATTGTATATTTATTTGAAAGTGAGTATTTAAACAGAACCTACCTTGAGGTCTTCATGGCTAAAGAAAGCTTTTGAAGAGCTTTTAAAAATGGGGTTTTTCCTAAGTCACCTTTGAGTTGAGGACGCCCCAAGAGTGGTAACCTCTGATAGCTTTGTTATTGCTAGCTGAAGCTATTTGCTAGCTATTTCATTGCATTACTGAATTTGTTAGTTTTGGACATTTATTTTCAAGTTCAATACCCACTCTTTTTGTGTATTTAGTCGATTAATGTGTGACCACAACATCTATCAACATCTGACATTTCTGTGAATGCTGCTTGGTATTTATGTAGTGTATTTCTGGCAGCTGTAGCAAGACGCGGTGGCAAAAACTGGTATACTTATTTGGAAGAAACAAGTTCCAGTTAGATGGTTCGGTTCCGGATGTCAAGGACTGGTCTTAACATTGACTTTACGCACTGAGGTCGCGAACAACTTACACACTCACCACTGTACAGTGTACAATATACAGATTATTAAGAACCCGGCAGGGCCTTATTGAAATCGTGCCGTTGTATGTCCGTCTGTCTGCGTCCTATATCTTGAAATGAATATGCTAGACTCTTGAAACTTGGGGCCGTATTTATGAACCTAACTTGAAGCGTTCTTATCAAGTACGGCTTGGAAAGCCTGTATTACATTGTACGTGGTCACAACCTAACCTAAAATCAAAAAGTAATTACAGACACTTAAATTGAACAAACATAAATTAATATAGATGAAAAGATGCAACAGATGTAATTTTACAGTTACTGTTACGTAACTATTACCACACCAATATCCTTTTCTATTGATATTCGAATTTCAAAAAAATAATGGAGTTTGATCTAGTGTAGTGGGCGTTTTCTTACAGCAGACCAAAGAGCTTTCATCTATCCCATTTCTATAAATATCACACATAAGAAAAAATTATAGGTTAGAAGTCGATTTATATAAGTAAGTAAAAATGGTATCAATTGCCTAGGTCAAATAAACAGTGAATTACATTGCAATGATGCAAAAATAGAATATAATGATTTTATTTATTTTGATGAGCCAATGCTATACTGAAAAAATATGATAAAACTTAATCTCAAGATAGCTCTCTACCTAGCTTAGCTAAGAATGGATTTGGGATACAGATTTTAAGAAAATCTTGCCTTTAAAGTTAAGAAGATCTCTATTTAAGGTTCATTAATACGAACTTAAGTTGAAGCAATGATTATACTTGGCGAGTTTAGAAGATCTCTATTTAAGGTTCATAAATACGAACTTAAGTTGAAGCAATGATTAGGCTATACTTGGCGAGCTTAGAAGATCTCTATTTAAGGTTCATAAATACGAACTGAAGTTGAAGCAGTGATTATACTTGGCGAGTTTACTAGCTGACAAGTCAGGTTACAAGCCGAGCCAGCTGCCCCATACCATATTTATGTAGTGTAAACCTTGAATTAGTGTAAATTAGTGTTGTTTAATGCAAATTATTTGTGTCAAATTATTTATCAGGAGTCAGACCTTTGTTTGCTAAGAAGTGTTCATAGATACGGCCCTTGGTGTAGACTATAGCTTCCTTATAGTACAAGAGAAATATCTATTGATCTTGGGAGTTGGGGGGTCGGATATAAAAATAATTATGAACTAAACCAGATATCCGCTATAGGCTCTATTCAAGTTTGGCTAGTGAAAATCAAAACATTGAACAGCTGGTTCATTTTGAATACAACAAAATATTGAAGAATATTACGAAGGCTCGTGCTTAGCCCAATTATCCACTTTATTAAGGACCCTACAGAGCCGTATTGGAATCGTACCGGTGTCCGTCTGTCCATCTGTACTCTAGCGCTCAAAAGGAATATTCTGGACTCTCGAAACTTGGTGTAGCATATAGCTTCCTCTTAGTATGAGTGAGATCTCTTTTGGTTTTGGAGTTGGGTGGTCGAATATAATAGCTATTTGTGTAACTAGAGTGCAAAATATCGAGAGAAACAGTTTTTTCACGAGCCGAAGGCGAGTGAAAAATGTTTCTTGAGTGCAGAAACAATACTTTGCGCTCGTATTACACATTAAATTTTTCCTACAGTAATGTATAAAGTAATTTAAACAGAACAAAACAGGACATACATAACCTGACAATTCCTCACATAACCTAGCTTTGAATCAAATCGATTTCAACAACAACTACAACGACTATTGAGCAGCTGAAGCTGAGTAGCCAACCTATTTTTGAATGCAGAATAGGGAACCTGCGTATTACATGTTCACTATTTTGTGTTGTTAGGTTGCAAATCTGGATTTCAGAAAAGTACTTTCCCGCACTGGAATTTACTTTCCCGCACTGGTGCAGGAATAGACTATTTTGCATGCTACAGTTAGTGCAAAAATAGTCACCTTTTCGGGTCACTGTAGGAAAAAATAATTACGGTGATGGGTGTCAGTGCTTCAATAGCTTTATTATCTCTTATCCGGAGGTTCGGGACCCACCTAAAATTGCAGATTCACCATGTTTCCCATACATGCCTCAAACGGGGAAGTGAAACTACCCGTAAGGGTCTCCTTATCAATAAAAGTCATACGCTTATTATTTTATTTACGTTGTAAACAGAGTGCCACTCTAGGCTTTAGGTTGGTTTTGGCTAGTGAATATTAAAACATTGGACAACTGGTTCATTTCGAATACAAAAAAATGAAGAATATTACGAAAGTTGCTACCTAGCCCTTTAAATATCCACTTTATTTTTACAGTACAAACTTTGATGTTTTCAGTTTTGATTGTGTTGAAATCTTTTCTAAAATTATTTTAAATTGTCGATTATTTTCATAAGTAGGCTACAAGTACACTTGCGAACACTTGAAACACACTTAGTACAAGTTATAACATTTTTTCTCAGGTCGTAGGTAGAAAATTGTCATTTTTTTCAAATATATTTTTTTTTAAATGTGTTTCATCACCTTCAACTTACCTTGTAATAACTTCAAGCCTCGTAATACATCGCAACTGATAAGATCGCCAAGATTTCAGGATAAAAATAGATCAATCTTTTGAGCTTAAGAGCGATGTGTGGTTGAATAGTTCTCGTGTCTCTCGTTTGCTATATCTTCCTCTCTCTCTCGCCAGTCCAAAATAAATTTCATCACTATTTTACAGTGGATCGAAGTTTATTGCTCCTATTCGTATTAGTCTGAATTGTGTGAGATCTGTACCACGGTCAACATTCTCAAAGTCAACATTATAAATTTCTCTTTTCTTCTTTTCTAAATATATTTTATTATGTTTTAAATTCCTTTTCTTATGTTCTGATATAAATTTTGTGTCTCATCTATGTCTTTCAATATCGTTCAAGGTCTTTTAAATTTTAAAAATATTTCTAGGTTATACTTTATTTTTGTCCTGCCAATCTTTGAATATTTCTTGGTTATACTTTGTTTTAGGTCTGTCAATTTGTGAATATATCTAGGCTATGTTTTGTCATATTAATTCAGATTATTTTCACTTTTCTGTTTGTATTCCACATCAATCCACCAAAACAATCGAATGAATTAATCGATATTTTTACTGAGGCCACTCCCGTGATTCGGAGGACACGTTAAGCTCGTCGGTCCCGTCTGCCTAAAAAACAGTTACTTGTCAGAGGCCCAGAACTTTGTTCAGGTGTGACCTGAGGCAGTTCACTCTATATTATTATTATTATTATTATTATTACCATCATTATAAATCTACAAAGGTGGAAGATGCTAATTAGCACCAGTTCATTTTTTGGACTTGTCCTTTTTGTTCGGCCACCAGTTTTTCATTTTCTGCGAGAATTCAGCTTTCAGCTTTTCTTTCTTTGATCCATTTTGTCCAGCTTCTTGGAGTTTTCTAGTCCGATTATTAACAATACTGTAGTATAATTAAAATAAGTCTAGAATAATAATATAAAAAGAAAAATAATTCGATAAAAACCCTTATATTAGCATAAGTTATAGAGGGTAGCCACCAGAATAAAGATGATTAAATTTCCAAGATTCTCACTATACATGTATGAATTATGCTTATGTGTAATAATTATACATATTATAATTATTATGCGTGTGTATAATGTACTTATATTATTGATTTTTCCATCTAAAAATGAGATAATGAAGTTAAAAATAATCATTATCGATATTCCAAAATAATCGATAAGTGATCTGTATAAACCCTAACTCAAGTAGTAACCCAATCTTATATCGATAGTTGTGATCGGGAAGTGATAGCCGCGAGCCGTGGCAGGTATCTGTTCAATCAGATTCAGATAGCTTTATTTGAGTAAAAGTACAATTCATATGACTTCTGATTATTACCTTACAATGAATGGCATCACCGAAATTCATGGAAAATAGATACAAGACGATACGTTACCATTACACTGTTTTTTAAGTTTGATTACTGGCATTTTTTTTTTTTTTTTTTTTTTTTTTTTTTTTTTTTTTTTGTAGATTACGTCTTGGAGACTCCAGTTAAGGAGTATAAGACAAGTCAGATCAACAATATTATACACTAGATACCATGATACCATAATTAATCCAAATTTGTTGAGGTGAAGCTTAATTTTGATGTGAAAGGAACTCTTGTACACTATAAAAAGCTTTATCAACTAAATATTTCTTCAATTGTTTTTTAAATATTTCTATATTTTCAAGACTCTTCAAAAACTGCGGTAGCTTGTTGTAGAATTTCCTACCAATATAACTAGGTTTTTGTTTGAATAAGCTACTATTGTGACTCACCAAGTGATAATCTCCTCGGCGTCTTGTATTATAATCATGTACATCAAGATTTTGGTTAATATCATTCGTTTTTACATATAAAGTAGCTTCATACACATATAAGCAGGGTACAGTTAGGAGACCAAGTCTCTTGAACAACGGCCTACATGAATCTAATCTATTTACTCTTTCTATACACCTAACCGCTTTCTTTTGGATCTTAAACACCCTATCAAGATTTTGTTTTGATGAATTACCCCATAGTAAGATAGCATACCTAATATGTGACAGTAAGAGCCCATGGTAAGCTGTAAAAAGTAACTTTTTGTCATTCAATCTAGCAAGCTGTCGCAGGACAAATACCCCAGATGAAATTTTACTACATATTTTCTCAATGTATGGAGTCCAGGTCAATCGTCTATCCAACGTAACTCCTAGAAATGCAATTTTTTCTTCCTGGTCTAATTGATTATCGTTTACAAACACGTTTATAGCCCTATCTTCATTTAAATTATGTTTGTTTTTGAATTGAAGGTATTGGCATTTTTTACTATTTATAGTTAATTTCAACTGATTTAAAAATTGGACAATAGACTGCACACCTATATGGGCACTTATTTCTAAATTATCTAGAATGGAATTGCTGAAAATGAGTGATGTATCATCAGCAAATAAGAGGGCTCTACCACTAATTAATTCTTTAGGTAAACGGTTGACATATAACAAAAAAAGCAATGGACCTAGTATTGACCCCTGAGGCACTCCAGCTTGCACCTCTAATTTATTAGATTTATTCTTTACTATACTATTACCAACTACTGTAGTTAGTTCTACACATTGTTTTCTCCCAATAAGATATGATTCAAACCATTTCAGTTCAACCCCATTTACACCTACATTTTGCAGTATTTCCAATAAAGTTCTATGATTAACACAATCAAATGCCTTGGACAGATCTAAGAAGATTGCAGTAGCTTTATCACCTGAATCTATTATATCTATTAGTTTTTCAACTAGAGAAACTATGGCTGTTTTTGTTGATCTCCCTTTCTGGAAGCCATGCTGTTCATCACAGATAAAGTTAGCTTCTTGAAGGTGCAGAAGTAACCTATTAAGAACTACTCTTTCAAAAATTTTACTTATTACATTTAAAATACTAATAGGCCTATAGTTTTCTACCTTTTCTCTATCACCACTTTTGAAGATTGGCAAGATCTTCCCCTCTTTTAAATTATCTGGAAAAACACCTTGTTCTAATGAATGATTGATCAGATGAATCAAAGGGTCTAACAATTGATCTTTACATTCTTTCAGAATTTTACTGGATACCCCATCCATTCCTACAGTTTTTTTATTATTTAAACTATCAATGATATTTGACAACTCGTCTTGGCATACTGGGTGGAATTTTAATTCGTTCTGAATCCCCTCAGTATTCCTCATGTTTGCATCACTAATAAGAATAGTTATATATAGAATAAGAATAGAATAAGTTTGCATCATTAATAAGAATATTTGCATAATAAATTAATTGTAATATCAAGGTGATGCATTTACACAAAAGGGCGGAGTTAGGGCAAAATAGCCCTTTCTTACACTCAACCTACTCAGATAGAGATAAGCTGCGTTCTCGTTGGTCCTGTTTGTAACGGTGACCGATTAGATTGGCCAGCAAAAAAGACACTGTTATCTGCTGTAAAATCACTTCCCGGTGGTTCGGAACCTACCTAAAACTGTCGGTCCAACTCATCAATCACCATCATCCAACTCATTACCTACGCACAGGTCTCAGACCTATGTGGGTTTCATCCTCAAAAAAAATATCATATCGATAGTTGTCAAATATCGATTATTTCATTCGATTGTTTTGGTGGACTGATTTGAGTCAATTTATTATTAGACATAATTCTTTCCCCCCTTTTTTTTAAAATAATAATTGTTCTATGAGTGGCAGATCCTCCATATTATAGTCCAAGGCCGAGCTTATTTTTTGTTTCTAGGTTATGTTTTTGTTTTGTCAGTTTTGCTTCCATTCCACTTGTCTATTTTTAAAGTAGTTCATAGTTTTACTATTGATATTTTCGTGTCAAGGAACTACGCTTGAGAATAAATAGATTTCGTCTATTTTGATCTATTTAGCATTGGATTAAATTGATCTTGCTGACGTATGAGTTTTTGTAAATAAACAAATTAATATTGAAAAAATGATATTCTATTTATTCAATGGCTGAATGAGTCAGTCTTGTTTCACTCTTCGGAAGTCTAGTTGTTTACCCAGCTGTAAGGGCATTGTTTCATATGGAGCGCTTCACACATTCCCGATTTTTAAAATCATAAAACAATCTAATTATGCCGGGTGAAAGACACCGGTTATGTATGAAACAAGGCGGCTCTGGCAGCACGGATGGTTGGAGCGCTTGTCTGATTTAAGATAAGGGGCTGGCTTCGTTTCCTGCATTCTTGGGTTCGAGTCTCATTCAGCCATAGATGTTTCTCATCATTACCCACGCACAAGTCTCTGGACTCATGTGGGCATCAACCGCAATATAAGAAAGCCAAATATTTGATAATTTATCATGGATAAGGTACTAGTAGTGCTGTGAACAGTAGACCTCACGCCCAAGAATAAGGGTGCTTGCACAGTCTTCTTCCTCCTCTTCCTCTCCTCCATTTTCTACTTATTCTCTTCCTTTATCTTCTTCTTCTTCTGCCACTCATTCTCCATCTTTTCCATTTTCCTCCATTTTCTTATCTCCTTCTTCTTCTTCAACTTTTTCTAATCATTCTTCCCTTCTCTACCATCTTCTTCTTTCCTTCTTCTTCTTGTTCTTCTTATTTCCTTCTTCATCTGGTTCTTCTTCTTTCCTTCTTCTTCTTGTTCTTCTTGTTCTTCTTGTTCTTGTTCTTCTTCTTCTTCTTCTTCTTCTTCTTCTTCTTCTTCTTCTTCTTCTTCTTCTTCTTCTTCTTCTTCTTCTTCTTCTTCTTCTTCTTCTTCTTCTTCTTCTTCTTCTTCTTCTTCTTCTTCTTCTTCTTCTCCTCCTCCTTCTTCTTCTCTTTTTTCTTCTTTTTCTTTTTCTCTTTTTCTTCTTTTCATTCTCCTCTTTTATCTTCTTCTTCCGCCGCTCATTCTTCATCTTTTTTCTCCATTTTCTTCTTCTCTTTCTCCTTTTAACCTTTTTCTGCTCATTCTTCTTCCTCTCTACTTTCATCTTCTTCTTTTCCAACTTCTTCTTTTTATCTTCCTTCTTTCCTCTTCTGTTCTTTCTTCGTCTTCACCATCTTCTTTTTCTTCTTCTCCTCCATCCTCTTCTACTTCTCCATTATGTTCTTCTTTTTCTGGCTTTTCTTCCTCTTCTCTTTTTCCTTCGTATTTTCCATCTTCTTTTACTTCTTCTTCTCCATCCTCTTCTACTTCTCCATTATTTTCTTCTTTTTCTGGCTTTTGTTCCTCTTCTCTTCTTCTTTCGTCTTCACCATCTTCTTTTTCTTCTTCTCCTCCATCATCTTCTACTTCTCCATTATGTTCTTCTTTTTCTGGCTTTTCTTACTCTTCTCTTCTTCCTTCGTCTTCTCCATCTTCTTTTTCTTCTTCTCCATCCTCTTCTACTTCTCCATTATGTTCTTCTTTTTCTGCTTCTTCTCAATCCTCTTCTTCTTCTTTGTTTGCAACGCTACAACCGCCTCCACACATGAACTCCGACAATAACAAGCTTCACTACTAATTAGCAGGATTGGGTGATAGAGATCAATCACTACTGCATTGATAGATCCCACTCCTCTATGGTTGTGATCGGCTTTTCTCTCTAATTTTGTAGCAGAACATCCTCAAAATTAATTACTCATTGCTCAGATTAAGGCTTGCTCACTTGGACAGACTCACAAACACATCTACATGTAAACTGACTATAATAGTTCTGTGAACAGTAGACCTCATGTCCAACAATAAGGGTGCTTGAACAGAGGAACATACTCCATGTATTCAATGATAATCACATTCGCAAAATTGAACACAGTCATCAGACCTAACCTAACCATTGATTCAAGTTGCGTAATCTATTTCATGTTTGTTTTCCACAAGAAGGTGATTCAGAGTCACATAACCAAGATTTCTATTTTCCAGACAGCTGATTGCTCAAATCAGATCAGATTTCACATGAATTTATAGAGCAATATTAATTAGATTTGTATAATTATCATTTATTTAGTAAACACTTGTTATTAAACTTAATTGAAATATTAGAAATGATTTATTCTTTCAAAAAAATGTTATGATAACTTAATTCATATGACGGTTCAACCAGATGAATGAGAGGGCCCGAGGGTTACCTTCAAATCTGATTCCAATTGCATATGATCGAAAACTTCATTTAAAAAGTCATTTATTTCTTATAGAAGAAGGCCTCATTGCCTTTCCATTTTTTCTTTTAAATATCCTTCGAATGCAAGCAAATTTTGAAAATCCTTGCACATATAGATGGCGAAAAATACTGTATCGGTACACATAAAAGCTTGCCGCTACAGTCGGGATAAAAACATTGATTGTAGTAGAGTTGTATTGGGAGCGAGAGAGATGCTTTCCTTGAAGAAAGATTCATGCAAAATTTCGTGAAATATGGTCCACACATTTAGCTGTAAATGCGTTTACAAACAAACACACAAATGCAAAATGGTCGACTTGAAACAGAGACCGCTCTTCGTTCGGTCAACAATCAATATTACCTTAAACCCATTAGCTATTACCTAAAACCGCTTTCTTCATAAATATTGTCAACTAAAGACTTCAACTAAATATTTGGTTTGGTTTGTATTATTATTATTCAAATATTATCGCTCTATCTTCATTTTTCTTTATTAATAGGGTGCTAGCACAGTAGAGCATCAGGATGAATCACTCCAGGATGAATACCGTCGCAAAATCAAATACATGCAGTGGAATGGAGGCATTCACGTTGCTCTAATCTGATATACACCATTCTACAGCATGTGTTGGATTTTGAGATGGTGATTATCATCCAGTGTTGGATGCATTATTAGACTTGAAGTTAAAGTATTAAAACTTAGATAAATTGTCTTGTAAATATATAACCGTGTTCAGATCTTGTAAATAGAGTAAAATCTTGTAAATAAATAATCCTGTAAAAACAAATAGATATTGCGTTAATAGGCCTACCACCATTCCACATCAGCATGTTTGATTTTGCGATAATTTATCGATTATCATATACATAATATACTCGATTATCATCGAGTATTAGGTGCGAAGCGCTCTTATCCGCAATAGAGAAGGAAAAGTATAAAAACTAGAAAGGTTTGTGTAAGAAATGAATAGATAAATGAGTTTCTTAATATTAAACTATCTTGGCTTTGACCAAGGTTTCAATGTTCATTTCATATTACCTACTATTTATGAAATAAATTAACATCTTCATTATCAATGTACTGAGCTATAACAGTGCAATATATCTATTTATCTAAATCAGTAATATAGCCAGAAGATAGAGCTGTATCTGACCCAAGAAGGATTATACCATATATAGAAAGAATAAGGCCAACTTATGACAAGCTACTACTTCTTTTCCTCTATCGTGACTGAGCACTTTTTTCTTTTGTGGATTACTTACCACTTCCTTGTACCTGGTGAGTCACAAAACATTATTTATAGTTGATATTAATTGTGATCAATTATTGGACTGGTATGTGCAGTAATTATGTTTCCATGTAAACGTCTTTGTGCGGCTTTCTGTCGCCGAAACTACTAGCGCTCCCTGTGAGAGGAAAATGAACTAAGCGTATACAGGAAACATGATGACAAATATAGTGTCTGATGAATTTTTAGAATTGTATAGTTATTTCTTCTTTAAGAAGTACGAGAGGAAGCAGCTGGAAGAAGGAGACGAAGCAAGAAGGAGATAAACAGAAGCAAGAAGGAGCAGCAAGAAAAAGGAGAAGCAGAAGCAAGAAAAAGGAGAAGAAGCAAGAAGAAGAGAATAATCAAGAAGGAAAAGCAGAAGCAAGAAGAAGGAGAAAAAGCAAGAAGAAGGAGAAAAAGCAAGAAGATGGAGAAGAAGCAAAACGGAGAAGCAGAAGCGATAGGAAGGAGAAAAAGCAGGAAGGAAAAGGAACAAGAAGCAGAAAGAAGGAGAAGCAGGAGCAAGTCGAAGGAGAAGAAGCTAGAAGAAGGAGAAGAAGGAGGAAGGAGAAGGTGGAATAGTAGGAGATAAAGTAGAAGAAGAAAAAGAAGATAAAAAGGTGAAAAATAGAAGAGAGAAAGGGAGGAAGGAACAATCAGGAGAAGAATTAACAGAAGCAGAAGAAGTAAAATAAGAGAAGAAGAAATGCAAAAAATATTTAAAATTTAGAAAAAAAGAGAATTGGGAGAAGAAAAGATAGAGAAAGGAAAATAGTGAAGAAGAAGAAGAAGAAGAAGCAGAAGCAGTAATAAGAAAAAGAAGGTAGAAAAAAGGAGATAAAGTAAAAGAACAAGAGCAAGGTAAGGAAGGAAAAAAATGAGGAGGGGAAAAAGGAGCATGAGGAGAAAAAAGTTGAAGAAAAAAAAGGCAGAAGATGGAGAAGAATAAAGATGAACAGAAGAAGGAGCAGATGAATATAGAGAAGAAGAGAACGGAGAAGAAAAAAGAAAAGAAGAGATACAAGTGAAGAAATATGAAAAAGAAGAAGAGGAAGGAAAAAAGAAAAGAAGAAGGATAAAGAGGATGAAGAAGCCCACCTAAAATTGAAGATCTACCATTTTCCATTATCAGCCTCTCAGCTCAGGGCCGTATTTATGAATGTGACCTACGTTCATCTAAGAACAAATTGGTAAGGTTACATTACATTGAACGTGGTTACAAGTTAACCCAAAATGGAGTCTTAATATCAGACACTATCAAACATAAAATAACATAGATGAAAAGATAAAGATACTGCACTGCATGTAAATTGACAGTTACTGTTACGTAATTATTACCTCACCAATATCTTTTAAATTATGATTTTCTTTCTTCAAATTTGAAAAATAATAGAATTTTGATGCAGTGTAGTGAGCGCTATCTACCAGCAGGCCAAAGCACTTTCTCTATTTCAAGTGCGAAGAAAAATTTATAGGTTATTATAGAAGTCGATCTATATAAAGAAGGTAAAAATAGTTTCAATAAGTCAAATATAAAAATATACAGTAAATTACATTACAATGATGCAAAAATTGAATATTATGATTTTATTTTGACAGTTAAAAAAAAATGAGAGTTGCAAAAAATGAAGCCAGAATATGATAAGAACGGCTTCGAGACAGCTCTGTACCCATCTTGGCTAAGAAAGGATTTGAGATAACGATTTTAAGAACGACTTGACTTTTAAGTTAGGAACATCTTTAAGGAAGGTTCAACTCTGTGAACTGAAGCATTGCTTATACTGGGTGAGTTTATGAGCTGAAAAGTGAGGTTATAAGCCGGCCCAGTTGTCCCTGCAACATTTATTTAGGGTAAATTCTTATATTGGTGTAATTTAGAGTTGTTTAGTGTAAATTATTTATCAGGAGTCAGGTCATTGTTGAGGGAGTTGGCTTTTAGTGTTAAAGCTGCTTGCTGGCTTGT
This sequence comes from Conomelus anceps, assembly GCA_948455865.1. NCBI lineage: Eukaryota > Metazoa > Arthropoda > Insecta > Hemiptera > Delphacidae > Conomelus > Conomelus anceps. Next base: position 149,650,910 of record OX418216.1, read on the forward strand.
CACATCATGAACCCGTAAGTGTAAGTAAGACTTATTGCCACTAAGTATGACTTATCCAAGTCGTTTCTTGGTAAGAAACGTTCATAAATACGGCCCTCATTACCCAAGCACAAGTCTAGGGCAATCATCAGTACGACATTTTTCTCTTATTCTAGTTATTGGTAATAAATAACCAATGTCCCCCATTCACAAACACTTTCAAAGTACTGTATTCCCTGAAATACGAGCATTTGGACGCCATTTTGAAAATATCTCGTTACAAGCGTTTTTTGAGGTGCCTAAGTTCAGATTCGGATACATCGCCTAATATATAAGAATCGTTGAGAAAAAACTATAATATTTCTCCTGACCAAAGTACCTGGGTATTAAACTGTTTTAAAGAAATCCTGAGCTCTACTTGGTTTTTGAGCCAATGTCGAAAAATCAAAAAAGTGTTAAAATGGTTTTATTACGTTTTTATTGTTATTTATTTATAAAATACAAAACATATTTATACAAGTCATGCAAAAAATGAAAAATATTGAAATCCAATATTATTCAAAAGTGAAATCCATAAACTATTTTAAAATAATAGTACTCTACTATATGTGGGGAAACCCTTTCCAACTATGGTTGCCCACGTGCGGTTGTTCATTTGTGGTTATTTTCACCTCCCCCTTTGCCTGGCGCCGTGGCTTAGTTGGTTAAAGCGCCTGTCTATTAAACAGGAGTTCGAGGGTTCGAATCCCTCCAGTGCCTTTTTGAGTTACCCAATTAATTATTTTTTCTAATCCTCCATGACTTTAATTTTTTTATTACCAATCTGTTTGTTTGACAATAATGTTTCCTTAGCATTGGGCTCTTCTTCAAAATTGTAATAATATTGTAATTCCGTGAACTTTATTTTATATAGTTTCATGCTCCTCAGCCACCTCAGTCACCCGTACAGATAGGGCCCAGGAGAGCGTTGCTTATGTAATTTGATTGAGCATGTACCTGCTACGGTTCACAGCTATCGTGATATGCCAAGTAGGCTAAACTCGCTTTGCTCGTGTCCTAACTTACATCTCACTTGTGACTTGATAGTAGAGATGGGTCGTACTAGGTTTTTCTGATACTAAGTATTCCGAGTACAAGTACGTTCTAATACCTATTCCAAATACCTGTTCCAAAATACTAGCTAGTATTTTATATTAGCCAGTTCGCCAGAGTAAGAGAGTACACGTACAAGAGAGTATCGTACAGTATCGAGTATTGTACTGCGGTACTGGTACTGCTACTGTTTCTTGCGTTAAATACAGCACGAATCTAATTATTGAGTTGCTCTGAAATGTGCTGTAGCGAAATGAGACGCGGACGGCAAGACTCGAGACTTGAGACGCTCGAGTAACAAAGTACTCGTACTCAAGAAGTATTTCTACTGGAAAAGTACTCGCGTACGCCATACGCACGCAACCAAAGACAATCTAATGTAATTGTTCTATTGTCCTTGACGCAACTAAGCATGCGCCTACAATCGAGTACAGTGAATAGAGAGAGAATGAGAGAGAAAGATAGAGTATGAGAGAGAGAGAGTGAAAGAGCGAGTGAGTAGTTGAATAGTTCCATAATGAGAGATTAGCTAGCTACTGTGCAACTGCAAATTACAAATCTCCACTCCTACTCCAAAAATTGGAGTGGGGACTTCAGGGTCACTGAGCGTACCGAAGTCGCGTAGTTTACTCGTTTCTAGAAATACTCACAGATATCTGAGTATTTTGTTCTTCGAATACTAGGTGCTAGTCCGTACGATCAAATACTCAGTAAAAATACCTGTTCCAGTAAATACGCCTCATCTCTACTTGATAGTAATTTTCCTACAGCTGCTCGTAAAGTAGTTCTTTACGTACTGAAAACTAATTGTAAAATACCTCTTTACTGCTCCGCAAGCGGTAATAGTATATTCTGTATATTAAGTTACAAGTGCGGGAAATGGTGTTTAACATACGAGTATGATTAGTAACTCGTAACACGAGACGAAGTCGAGTGCGGTATTATCATACGAATACGGTAAACATCGTCCCGGACGAGTTACGTACGATATTTTTCGTCATACAAGTCTAAAATAGCAGATAAGTTGAAATAAGAAACTATAAATCATTGTTATACAAACATAACCTTGTAAACATATACTTGTACATATTCACCACTTTACCGAGTATTAAATCGAGCCGGTAAACGTCTGTTTACAGAAAGAACAGCTGATTTTCATTACCGCATCCTTTTTCAGTGCGGTAATGGTTTTTACCGCATTCTAGCTGTAAGAGAATTTGGAAAACAGCTGATCTCAGAAGTAATTTTAGTATTCTACTGCTGTGATTGATTTTGAGGTTATGTTTGATGATGCTTGCTTTAGTAGCTCAAAGTTTATCTTTTTTTTATATTTTAGACTAGTATGACGTAAAATATCGTACATAACTCGTCCGGGAAGATGTTTACCGTATTCGTATGATAATAACGCACTCGACTTCGTCTCGTGCGTTAACTCATCATACTCATACGGTAAACACCATTTCCCGCACTTGTAACGTAATATACTATTACGCTCGCCGGCTGTTTTCTTTACGCTTCTGTTTTGATTTTGATGTCTTCTCATTGGTGGATCACTGAATCCGTGAAATTTACATAACCTCAACAATGGCGAAATCTAACCACAGCCGCGCATGGTCTGTGATGTTACAAACTACAAGCTTTTATTCTGTTGGAATCCAGAACTGCAGTTTTAGGAAAAATATTGTATGCAATTCGCGCGTGATGCTTCTTTATCTATCTCGCAAAATTAATTAATGTTTTGGCTCTAGCGATAAAGTCGCGCTTCACGCTCTTAATAGGCTACATAAATAACTATTATGTAACGATTGTATTATTATTAATATTATTTTATGATGATGAATCCCACATAGGTCTCATATCTGTGCGTAGACAGAGAATTGAGTGATGGTGATTGATGAGTTGGACCTTAAGTTTTATGTGGGTTCCGAATCACCGGGAAGTGATTTTACAACAGAGAACAGTATTTTTGCTGGACAATCCAATGGACAAGGAAAGCGTTGCTTATCAAATCTGACTGAACTGATACCTGCTGCAGCTGACGGCTATCACTTCCTTTCTAGATAAACTATAATAGGTTACGAGTAAACTAGGCCGCTTGAATGGGTATCAATAGTTGAGTTTGCAGGCAGGATTTAATTAAGCTTTCAGCGGCTAACATAGGAAACAGCTCAGCAGGGGCATAGATACTGCTTTGTTTAAACATTGGTTGACACATATGGTACTAGCACTAGGTTATTAGTGAGTGCATCAGAGTAGAATCCATTTCATACTTTTCAACTAGGCGAATTCAATTTTTCAAACTAGTGAAAATCCTGTCACAGCTCAGACTAATGAAAACCCTTTCAACAGACCCTGTGCCACGTAAATTGAAAGAGACTTGCAGTTCACTGTGAGGGTCGCTTGCACAGTGGAGCATTCAATAAGGCTAATGGATGATGATCGCCATCGCAAAATTAAACACATGGTGTGGAGTGTGTTTTTGATGAGGAATTTGCTTGAGAACAAGAAGAAAAAGAAGGAGAACGACAAGCAGAAGACGGCGATGGAGGGGTCGAAGAAGAAGAAGAAGAAAGACAAGAGGAACAAAAAGGAGAAGACGTAGGAGAGGAAAAATAAATTTATTTATTTATTTAATACATGAAAAAGCTCACATACATAAACAGAAAGTTCATTAAGAGCCTTATTGACATTTTACTTTAGCACTATTCAAGCAAAAGAAAAAGAAAAAACAAAAAGAAATACATCATTTCATAAATCAGAAAAACTACAGCAAAAAATAATAATAGAAGGAACGAAATAAAGGGTTAAGAACGAATAGGCAAAACGTTAAAGGAGGAGGAAAGGGAAAATAATTTCGAGAAAAATGAAGAGGAAAGAGAAGAAGAAGATGGAGAAGAAAAAGAACAAATAGAAGAATAAGATTTAGAATGAAGAGGCTAAGGGATTAAAGAAGAATGAAGAAAGAAAAAAGAATTTTGAGAAAAATGAAGTGGGAATAGAAGAAGAGGGGGAAGAAGGAAGAAAATCGAGGATGAGAAGAAGAAGAAGAGGGTTAAGAATGAAAAGAATAAGGGATCAAAGGAGGAAGAAGAAAGGAAAAAGAAATTCGATTATCAATTGTGCTGATATGCATAGGCAGTAAGGCACCATTCAACCAAGGTGCATACTAACCTCTCTACTAACCTTGCCATTCAATTGCTTCGGTTTCCATAAACATAATAATATAATGCTTCCCAATTCACAAAAAATGTACATAGGCAGGTCTTGACACAGAAGTTTGCTTCTTCTTCTTCTTGTACAACAGGTCTTATAATATGTCAAGTATCAATATTTTTTTTTCGATTCGTCGGTTTTCAATAATAATTTAAGAAGAGATTTCAACACAAAAATAAAGAAATCAACGCTTGCACTGTAAAAAATTAAGTTTATAATCGGGATAAGCATTGCTTTCATAATTTCCAATGTTTTGATTTTAAAATGTAAACAGCAACAGCTGCCACTGCCAATGTATTGATTTTCACTAGCAAAAACTATGGTAGAGCCTGTAGTGGAAATCTTTTTTACATCATAATTATTTTTATATTCGATTCCAAAATCAATAGCGATCTTACTTGGACTATGAGGAACCAAATTTCAAGAAAATAACATTTTATATTTGTCAATTATATTGATAAACAAATCAGTCGGACATTTTGCATTTAAAAGTTCATTTGTGTCACAACTAGCGCAAACATGATATCCTTCATTTTTTTGCATTCATGATCAATCTTCACATAGAAATACTGTAAATTTATAAATAAATCAGTGAGTTTTCCTCATCATAGTACTGAAATAGCTTGGATCATCTACGTACACGCAATTGTAGATGGTAGGTAGGCTTTAATTAATGCAAATAATGATTGGAAATTAAATCCATAGGAATTGAAACCGGTTATTGAAATACTTTACTTCCAAATTGATATTTCTTGATAATTTTTTAAATGATACCACATTTTAAAATAATTATTTACATTTTGAGGATATAGATTTGAAATAATTTACTTCTGAATTGATATTTCTAGATATGAATAAAATACGTAATTTTAAAATAATTCTTTACATTTTTATAGCATATAGATTTGAAATGTTTTATTCAGAATTGATATTTCTATATATTTTAAATACCGTACAAGACATTTTGAAATTATGTTTTACATTTTAAGGATACATAAATGAAAAACAAATGGACGATATCAATTGTACAATATCTATATGATGTGAAGGCCCAAGAAATGATATTTATGTAAAAACTAATGAAATGTGAGCTTAGTTGGTAATTTGTTTTTGAATTGTACTATTTTTAAATTTCAGATAGCTTGAATCCTACTTAATTTTGCATATTTTTTAGTTTTTGTTCGCAGCGTTGTCAGTTCAATTGTACTTATAAGGCTTGTTACCTTGAAAAATTAAATTTATTAATTTTCTATTAATTATGGAAAAAGTTTAAAGCATTGTAGTCAATTATATGAGAGTGGTAGCTGTCAACTTCATCCATCTTTATTTCTGTAGCAAATCATTTCAAAAACTATGTATTTTTTTTTTTTTTTAATTTATGAAATTAATGAAAATAATTCGTGAAAGCAAGGCACTAAACGCCTTCAGCCTCTTCATTTCACAACAAAAATAAAAAAATTGAGTTTTTTGAATCCTTTGAGGCCTGTGCCTAGGATTCTACTGAATATATTTATCGAACTTATATTATATTTTACTTTTTATTGACATCATTTATCTCTCAAGAGTGGGTAAAGGATGGAGAACTAGGTATAATGTTGACTGAATCAAATCATATAAAAATAGCAAGTTGTGCAAAATTAGTGTGTTTTGATCCAATAACAGCTGATTTTATCAATTGTGGGCATGTTTTCGGCTACAGTGTTATTTGACATTTTTTGTTCAGAATTAAATTCTCTACAGGGTTTGTCAGTAAGCATTACACATATTGTACAATTGACCAAGTTAATTAACATGAAACTTTGAAAAATATGCTTTCTGGACCATTTCTACAATCATATTCTGACAAATATATTAAACATATTTTCATTCCTGGTTTTTCAGTCGTTCATTAAATCATTGAGTAGCTATTGATTCAATAGCGGCCCTAAGGATTGTTTCACACATACCTGGCAGTCAGGTAACCGGTGTCATTTACAGTAGAAAAAATTAGTATGTGGCCCATGCGACGCTGCAGATGTCTTCAAGGTCAACTAGTCAACTTTTACAGGACGGCTAGTAGTGAAACCAGAGCCACGCGCCCAGACTAATTGTTTCTACTGTACAATAGTGGTCTGATGAGTTGATCCCTGGCTGATTCTTCCCCTTCTCCTCCAACTCTCTGCTACTGTGCGTTGCAATGACATATACAGGCTAGTTGAAACGCAGAAAACCGGTTTGTCTCTGGCCGTAGTTTTCAAATTAGGAATAAAGCATGAATAGAGCATGCGCAGTTGGTTCCTACTAACGCCGCCCGCTCCTGCACCGAAAAACCAGGGATCAACTCCTCAGACCACAACAGTACCTGGCGTAATTACATTGTATCGTATGATTTTGGGTGTAGAATGGGTCAGAACGAAGCGCACAATTTAATTAATGTCTAGCTAGGTAAACAACAAAGGTCACCCGACTGTCGGGTACGTGTGAATCAAGCCTGAGGGCCGCTATTAAATTAATAGCTACTGAATTATTCCCTGAACGACTGAGAAACCGGACAGTTAATTAATTATAGTTAAATAATTCGTTATACATTGAATAATGTGGTTAAACATATCATATTGTTTGGAAAGTAAATTAGCTTGTACAATATTATAAAATACATGTGTTATTGACTAGTATTAGTCATCAATATGAGTGGTTTATGTTGAGTTATAACAAGGCGGCACATGTTCGTGAATTAAGAAACCATTTTTTTTTACATTTTGTACTAGGTATGTGCTCCACCATCCAAGATATATAGGTCATACGAATGCTAGCATGTATATAAGTATAATCATATGCTTTCACATAGCAGCTTGGTGTAAAAGTGGAACACATAATGAACCATCTTAATAATAGGGAAGTGATAGCCGCGAGCCATAACAGGTATCTGTTCAATCAGATAGAGATAAGCTGCGTTCTCCTGGGTCCACTTTGTAACGGTGACCGATTAGAATGGCCAGCAAAAAAGACACTGTAAAATCACTTCCCGGTGGTTCGGAACCCACCTAAAACTGTAGGTCCAACTCATCAATCACCATCATCCAACTCATTACCCACGTACAGGTCTCAAACCTATGTGGGCTTCATCCTCCAAAAAAAATAGGATGTTTGTGCAAACGGAGGTAAGAGTTTGAGATTTCTGAGTTAATAAATTTAAGGGGGGGGGGGGGGTAAGTAGCTGCCAACTTTAGTCATCTTTATTTCTGTAACAAAGCATTTCTGAACCAATGTTGTTATGATTTTTTCCTTTAGCGTATTTTAATGGGAGGGATCAGATACTAGAGTATGGAGATTCCTCCTGGAGTACTGATTCAATGGTTGTAAGGATTCAGCTGTTTCACAACAAGAGAAGAGCCATTAGTCTCTTGTTTCAAGCTTTTTAAACACCTTTCAAAGGCTTATGCGTGGATAAAAAGGATCCAAGAGCTGACCTCTCTTAAGGTTACTTAACCCTTTTAGTATTTATCCCCTTAGGATCAGTGCCATCTATCCTATATAATATTAAGAGCTACTTACCGCTAACAGAACTCCAACGCTGCAGAATAAGGGATTAACGGAAGGAGGAGAGGAACGAGAATGAGAAGAAAAAGGAGAAAGAGAAGGGAGAAGATGGAAGAAGGAGGAGAAAAAGAGAAGAAAAACGAGAAAAAGAAAGATACAGTCGATAGGTGGATTGATAAAGTCGTACATTATAATTATTCAGGTTCAGATGAGACAGCCCCATATCCAAATCTATCAGATAAAATTTACTCGAACAAATCGAACAAGTGCTGATAAAAAAGCACAATTACATGAGAAAAACTGTACAAACAAGAAAACAACGGAGAAAAAATCAACAAAGAAGAAGAAGAAAAAGTGAAAAGGGAATTAATAATTTTCAAAATGTTAGTCCTTTCTAATATTCAACACTGAGAAATAAAAAAATTCATAGTAACTGAGAATAAATAATTTAAATAGAAAAATATTATAACTCCAATAGAATTGATTATTTTAATATAAGAAACTATTGCTATGTACAGCAATTATTAAAGAAGTAATAGATTCTGCTACAAATTAACAGCAAATTATTTAATTAATTTGATAGCAAATGAAAGATGAAAATATTACTCAGGCGCAATATATTAATTAAATTGAACTGTGTTATAAAAAAGGGAAAAATAATTGAAGAATTTCACCAATAATCTGAAATTTCATTTGGCCACACATTGTTTTATGTAAGAAGAAGAAGAAGAAGAAGAAGAAGAGATTAAGAGGAAGAAGAAGAAGAAGAAGAATAAGAAGAGAGTAAGAGGAAGAAGAAGTTGAGTCAGAAGAAGAAAGGGATGGAGAAAAAACAGAAAAATAAGATGGAGATTACGCGGAAGAAGAAGCAGAAAAGATGATGTAGAAGAAGATAATGGGAAAAAAGAAGAACAACAAGAGGAAGAAGATGTAGAAGATCATGAAGAAGAAGAAGATGATGATGATGGAGAATGAAACGAGGAAGAAAGAGACGGAGAATGAAACGAGGAAGAAAGAGATGGATAATGAAACGAGGAAGAAAGAGATGGATAATGAAACGAGGAAGAGAGATGCATAATGAAAACAGGAAGAAAAAGACAAATATGGTGAAGAAGAAGGAGAACAATAAGAAAAAATAGACAATTAAATTTGTGAAAAAAGAAGATGTAGAAAAAGATAATGGTGGAAAAGAAGAACAGTAGGAGGAGGAAGAAGAAGATGGACAGGTGGTGGTGGTGGAGGAGGAGGAGGAGGAGGAGGAAAAAGGAGAAGAAAAGATTGAAGGAGAAGAAGTGGAGAAGACAAGGAAGAAGATGATGGAGAAGGAGAAGAAAAAAGGAGAATTAAGAGAATAAGAAAGATATGAAGAATGAAAAGAGGAAGAAAAAGACGGTAAAGATGCAGATGAAGAAAAAGATGGTGAAGCAGAAGAAGAAGAAGAAGAAGAAGAAGAAGAAAAAACAATGAAGAAAAAGGAGAAAATTAAATTTGTAGATAGTTTGATACACATTCTAGAAATCCATATTCAATTGATTCGGTCAACCTGCTAGTACAGAAAAACAATAAGCGAAGAATGAGAAAAACAGGATGAAAGAGGAAGAGAGGGCGGTTGATTGACTGCCTTTATTCAAAGGGTGGAGAGAAAGAGATTGTGAGACATTTCGGTTGATATGCATTGTGTAAAATTAAGATCGGCAAGTCAGAAAATAGCTATAGAGCAATATTTGACGTATATGGAAATACCACACGATTAGCGGTAGTCGTTGAGTTCAAGGCCCACACTTCACTCTGCGCTCTTCTAATTTTATTTATTACTCGAAGGTCACTTCCTGTACAATCTCTGTGGTGCGACCGGCCACTCTATATATCTAGCATGTTGTATCGATGCTATTTTAAATTTCCCGCTACTTCCTGAAACCGTTGACACTTGGCGGGAAAAATTTGATGACCTTGTCGCTTTGTCATCCTTCCATCGTGCTACAGTTTATTATTATTCATTGTGTGCGATGAATCATCAAGATGAATAATTGTTGTACGAACAATTCTGTTGCAATAGGCCGTTTATATAATAAATTATATGATTAATTATTAATTATATTAAACAGTGTCTCAGGAGCAGTGGCATTAGGGGGGAATGAAGGGGATAGATCCCCCTCCAGAGACCCAGAGATAAAAAAAGAATTTCCAACAAGCCTTGAGAGCAAGGGTGGTCTCAGGGGGGTCATGACCCCCCCCCCACTCCCCCCCAATGGGGAATTAACTGGTGAAAGGGTGTTAAGGCTGTGCGACGGCTATTAATGTCGAATGTCTGCCACTAGATGTCGGGCACTGTATCGATGTTGTGACAGACTGCATGTGCGTGAGTAGACTACCCCCCTCACCGTAACGTCACTAACCCCCCACTCAATCATTCTCTAGACCCCTCTCACCAGCGTACTCTTCCGCACTCGCAACCCCACCAAAAACAAATACAACTTCTTCCTGCTACACAACTAGGAAATGATGAGCCTCACTTTTATATTATAACAAACTGTTGGTTTTGTACGGATTCTATTCTAACTTTCTTCGGGTCAAATAACACAATCTTTATTGGATCTTTATCACAGATCGTTCTCATCTTTTATTTATTTATTTATTTATTTATCGCTTAGCAATATTTTAGGAAGAATTTCTGTTTTATTTAATGAAAGTAATTAGTTTTATGAAATTTAATAGTTCGCCATTACATTTTTCAGCGAAAAATTAAGAAATAACTGAATTTTGAGGCTAGATTTGATCAAATAATTTGATAAAACTAGGTTATCCCGGGTCGCACGAATGTGCGACTTTATTAAACTTTGTAAAATACTTTCCAAATGTAGATTTTCTACATACTTCTTCTTCTTCTTCTTCCACTTCTTCTTTTTTTCTCCTTTTTCTTCTTCCTCTTCTTTTTCTTCTTTTTCTCCTTTTTCTTCTTCTTCTTCTTCTTCTTCTTCTTCCACTTCTTCTTCCTCTTCTTCTTTTTCTTCTGCTTCTTCCTTTTCTTTTTTTTATCTTCTCCTTTTTCTTTTTCTCCTTCTCCTTCTTTTTCTTTTTCCTCTTCTATTTATTCTTATTCTTTTTCTTCCTCTTTTTTCTCCTCCCTCTTCTTCTTTTTTTTCCTCTTCTTCTTCTTCTTCTTTTTGTCCTTTTTCTTCTTCCTCTTTTTTTTCTTCTTCTTCTTCTTCTTTTTCTTCTTCTACTTCTTCTCCGACTTCTCCTTCTTCTTCTTTTTCTTCTTCTTTTTCTCCTCTTTCTTCTTCTCCTTCGTCTTCTTCATCTTCTCCTCTTCCTTCTTCCCCTTTTCTCTCTCTTTCCTCTCTCTCTCCCTCTTTATCGTATCCTCCCACCCTCTCTCTGAACAATGAAAAATAAACTTTTTGTTTTAAAACAGCTGATCATCAAATCATAAATTGAAATGTGAAAATTTTCAGCTCACCGATCCCTATGTTAAAGCAATGGAAAAAATTGAAACTTTGCTCGTTCATTGCTCATGTCCACTTTGATGACTTTCAAGACCTTATCAAACATCTACTCGATGAGATCTTTCAAATGAGACGTGAACGAACAACATCGGTCGAGAAACCACGGAGGAGTTGTCATCACAAAAAAACATGTTCGCCTATTTTATATAAAGATAAACGATTGTGTAATATCCCCCTGAGGATGGTCTGAAATTTTCTGATTTACCCTGAACTATCGTAATCCTTATTTTTTTAGTACTGTCCAGAGTCCCTCGCTATCCCTGAGCTATGACGTGTGCAGCTATATAAAAAATTATTAAAAATTAGGAGGGTAGTAATAATGCATTGTAATGTTAGATAAAGGAGGATTTTCAAGATTAACTTGTTCATTTTTAAATACGAACACAGCTGCGCTCGTCCTGGAATTTTCTCTTTCATCAAATTTATGATTAATATTTGAAAAATGTTCGAATTTCACCCCGATGCTGAGAAAACGTGGCAGTAAAAGTATGTTTTTTATACATTATGTATATTTTTTTTTTCTCAAACTAACAGATTTTTCTAAAATTTGCTGTACATTCAAGGGGATTTTTCTACTTTCAATGCAGAAACTGCACATCGCTCCGATATGATAGCTGATCGTTATTGGTCTTCTATAATTCAGTTAATAAGGCTGAATTATGAGTACTAAGCCCATAGGGTTTCATTTTGATATTGTAACGATATGCAAAAACTCTCCTTATATAAAAACTGAAAATAGTTTCAACGTTACACTTATCAAAACATTGTATTAAACTCTGTAATAAAAATACATGATCTCAAAAAATGTTTTAGATTTAGTTGAATAATTATTGTGCATGATGCGCACACTAAATATTTCCTTTTAATACGTGTTTGCTAGAAATAGTCATGGGAGTTCAATGACACTATTATTTTTAACAAACATAATTTTTTTCAAAACAAGATCCTGATCGTGAAACCAATAAATTTCAACCAAAAAAGTTGATTTTCAGAAGCATCATTTTCTGATATTCAGCCACCACCATCCCCAAGAAGCCAATTGTTCAAAACTTTCTTCTGCCAAATCTTATTCCACCTGAAAAGCTCTATTGAATGTTGAAAAGAATTTTTCAAAAATCTTAATATTTTTAATTTTAAATTTTTTGATCCCTTTTTTGGTTCGCTCGGTCAAACAATAGAGGTCAAATGTTCAAGCGGTCAAATGGAAACAGCATAATTCATAGTGAGTCAACTAAATTAGCCGACTGGAAATGAGAATTCTGTAGAGTAAAAATCACGTCATCTTTCACTAGTGCACAAAAATATAAAAAAGCATACATTCACACTGAATGAAAGGAGTGAGAATGAAAGATAGATTGGTATTCGTCAAAGATATATTGTTAGGTCTGATAAGAGAGAGAAAGAGCATGAGGGAGTGTGGAAAGATTCCACCTTTCTTGGGAAAAATAAATACTCTAATCTGCCATACGGAAGTAATCGCAATTATGGCCGTATTGTCAACATTAGTCAACATACGTCTACATTATTGATACTGTACTTGAAACACAGACACGCACACACACACACACACACACACACACACACACACATTCGTTCCTCCTGCTTTGGAAAAATAATATGATATGCAATCACAATAATTGACCGAACGAAGAGAGGTCTCTGTATCGAGTCAACCGTTTGGGTTTGTCTGTTTGTAACATATTTACGGCTGAACGCGTGAACCGATTTATTTGAAATTTGGCATGAATGTTACTCTTAGTATGTGTATAGCCATCAAAAAATTGAATATATATATATATAAACATTCATTATACATAAAAAATAGTGCTGCATATGAAGGATAAGAAAAAAAGAAAGGAAACCAAGCCTTCTTCTTTTGCAACATATCTAGATAAATAAAATTAGAGTTTTGTCTGTACATTTACCAGAATTATATATTTTTAATGTTTATAACATTAAATTATATATTAACTATAATAATGTTTTTCAAAAAGTAAATAGTTACTTTAAAAAACTAGGAACTATAATACACGCCCAGCTAGGACTAATGTTTTTCAAAAAGTAAATACACTAGTTACTTTAAAAAATTGGAACTATAATAATGTTTTTCAAAAAGTAAATAGGCCTAGTTACTTTTAAAAATTGTTTTATACATCAACAAAAATAAAAATGTGTTTTATATAAACTTTTATATATAAATTTTTCTATTGGTAGAGATTTAGATTTTATTTTGGGGATGGCTGAACGGAGGAAAATTTTGTGAAAGGACTTTCATATAATGAAGCAATCAAAACAGTGTGGTACCATAGTTATTTTTTAAATTAAAAACGTTTTTTCAGGATGTTTTGTTTGTTAATTTCCTCATGCAATTTGATAAAAGGCAGATTAAATTGTGAAAAGGATTTATTTTCAAGTATATCGTACATCTAATGAAACAAAGTAGTTCTACTGGCGAGAGTGATAAATGCATAGTTATGGGGACACAGAATTTTTGTTTGGAGACTTGGTCCAAGAGTCAACATCGCTAGTCACTTTGCAACACATAACACTTTTTGTGCTGATTAGTTTCAGGCAATGTGAATGTAACTAAGAAATTATACATTATTAAAACGTTAACAGATATCATAAAATTGAAGAATTGGTTGTGGAATTTGGTTTTTCTTGCTTATGAATATTTTAGAAGCTTCAAACTGATTATATTGGTAAACAATTTACAACTAAGCAATAACATTCTTGTAGCTAGCCTACACATTACGCGAACAGAAACAAGGACACGGTGATACTTCTTAGTAAATGTTGGTCGTCATTTCAAGGCCATGAAGTATTAGTTATTATATATCGATTTGAAGATCTGAAAACGAACTAAAGGTTTTGTCTAAAACATTTTGTTGTGAAACGCTAGGAATAAAGGCTATAGGAGAAAATAAAAACGTATGCAATCGTAAATACCTTATTCTTTAGATTCGTTCAGGAATAACTTTCAAATTATGGCAATTATAAAAGGACATAGCATTAATTGTAGAGAATGATATGAGGAAGACATTGAAATTTATTTCATTCCAATATTTTTATTAGTAACCGAGATATGAACAATTTACGGAAGCGTTGCAATACGAAAAGCTAGGCTGGGCAACAGTTCCCTAATCGAAGTCCGTTCAGCTATACGATAAATACAAGGCTGCACTAGCATTTCTGGAGATGGAGTTATGAGTCACAGGAAATGGTGGGGAAGGTGGCTACGATTAGCAGTGCGCTCCTGCCCTTCTTGCGAGTGCGGGCGCTGTATATCGTCCGTTAGTGTGCGTAGCGAGCTCAGCAGGCGTAAAACCATGCTTGAAAGGTACACACAACAAACGGTTATTACTGCGATGATAAAAGTGTTGAGCATTCAATGTATTCATCATGAACAGCGCTAGCAGATCGGATAGATTTGAAGCCTATCAAACAAACATTTAGTATGAAAAAAAGTGTTTAAAATGCATATAAATTTTTATTTTTTGAGATTCTTAAAAAAAAAGTTGACGTATTTTTTGCTATAGTAAAAAGGAGACTTGTGTATATATTTTTTTAACTTTTTGATTAGTAGTTTTTATGTGGTCTGTGTACCATTATCCTCAAAAAAGCCACTTTTTAAGTCCCATTCTGAACAAACGGGAGATGATAAAAAAAAATTAATCCTATACATTATGTCCTAAGAACCTGTCTAATGATTTGGAAGAAGAAAAAAAAATATTAAAAAATTTTTTTTTATCGATCGCTCAACCTTAAGGAGGGCAATCTCGAGAAAAATAGGTGTAAACAAAACTAATTTTTGTAACCCCCCAAAACTCTTGAGCTAGGACCGCTCCTTCTTGAGAGACAATTTTTGACATAAGAGCCAGAGGTGTTTTGAATCGCTAAAAATATGATTTTAGAGAGATTAGTTTTAAAAAATTTCCTGGGTATAACCCCAAAAACCCGGTACAGAAGCTAATGTTCGGTACCCGAATGGTGGGGGATCAAAAATAAAGTGTAAATATTTTCAAGTGGGCTCGCTTCATTTTTTTTTCATTAAAACAGAGTCCCGATCAGGGAATCACCTATCGACAATGACGCTAGTAGTACCATAGATAAACTTTACTTTGGTACATGACATGGGTTGAAACAATGTTGAAATGGATGAGTTCATGTCTAGAATGTGGTTTTAAGGAGTTATTTTTCAAAATATTTTCGTGGGGAATACCCCCAAACTTACCTTTTACAATACATTTTCAAGTACGGTAGTGTATTGGTACCTAAATTAGGAAAGGTGGAGGATCGAAAATATCTTCGAAAAGGCTCGACTTGATTTTGTTTTACTGAAATAATGATGATCCATTGACAATGATGCATGATAAAATGCACTTCGACGGATAACATGGGTTAAAATGGATGACTTGTCCGGAATTGTTTAGGATATGGTTTCAGAGGGCCAATACTAGCCAATAAAACATGTATTGTATAATATTCTAAAAGTTAATCTACTCTTCAAGAAATATTATAATATGATAGGCTATATTAACATTATTAAATTTACAACGAATTATTTAACTAATTTATATACTATATTTCAAACTCTATTGATCTTGGAATTTTACATTTTTAGTTGGCTCTTTTGGCTGCATTTTAATCTAGTTATCTTTGCTCAAATAACAGAACACTTTTATTCTGAGTGATGTAATGGTATAGAAGTAGTATGGTATGATATAGCAGCTTGGTATAAAAGTGGAACAGATAATGAACCATTATTATAATAGGACGTTTGTGCAATATGTACATATATTTATTTAAACAGAATTTATTAATTTCGAATTCCTTCAATTGCTATTAGTTTATACTGAAGACTTCCGCAATGGCGGATATTGACAACAGTATTTAATAGCTGATGGAAATCGATGAATGCTACTGTACAAAAATATCAGTCACCACCGGGAATCGAACCACGGACCTCCCAATTGCCGGTCGGGCGCCTTAACCACTAGACCATGGAGACCTTTCTGCACAGCAGCATTCATTTTTAACTTGGCCATATCGGCTCGTATCTCACAAGTTAGTTCGAAGTTACTGGCAATTGAACAAACTGACAAATTTACTTAAACAGAATTTATTAATTTCGAATTCCTTTAATTGCTATTAGTTTATACTGAAGACTTCCGCAATGGCGGATATTGACAACAGTATTTAATAGCTGATGGACATCGATGAATGCTACTGTACAAAAATATCAGTCACCACCGGGAATTTTATTTTTTATATTTTTGTACAGTAGCATTCATCGATTTCCATCAGCTATTAAATACTGTTGTCAATATCCGCCATTGCGGAAGTCTTCAGTATAAACTAATAGCAATTAAAGGAATTCGAAATTAATAAATTCTGTTTAAGTAAATTTGTCAGTTTGTTCAATTGTCAGTAACTTCGAACTAACTTGTGACATATTTATTGTATAATATATTGTAATATTGACCGATTAGATTGGCCAGCAAAAAAGGCACTATTCTCTGCTGTAAAATCACTTCCCGGTGGTTGGGAACCCACCTAAAACTGTAGGTCCAACTCATCAATCACCATCATCCAACTCATTACCCACGCACAGGTCTCAGACCTATCTGGGCTTCATCCTCAAAAAAAAAAAATACATATATATATATTTTCGCGTATCCTTTAAAAAGGATAAATAAATTATTCGATTATAATTGGTGTTATATTTGTTTTTTTCTTCTTATCAGGCGTTTCTGGACCATCGCAGTTCATACGAAGTGCTAATGCTAGTTGTGAGTGAGACGAATGGTGCCACGCCGCTGCTGATGGCCTGTCGCAACGGTCACTACGAGGTGGTGCAGTACCTCGTCGACAGGTGCAATGCAGACATCGAACAAACTGGATCTGGTGAGGCAGAAATTGTCTTAAAATTGTGTTCTATTATCATAGAATAGGCAATTGAATTTCTAGTCTAATGCTATCATACTCTGAGAACACCATTTTTTTTCATTTTTGTAGTTATCGTTACGGGTCTAACACTAAAATACTGCTGGATTTTTCTGACTTTTTTGCAATATTAGCCCTTTCCGACCCCCTCCCACAGTTTTCTTTTTTCATAATGAAGCGATTATTTTGTCGTTTGTAATTAATCGAGCGAAAAAGTTGATATATTCCCAAAAATCCTTGAAAATCTAGTGTTTTTTCATGTTAGGCCCAGATTAATTTTTTTTTGAAAATTCAGTTAATCGTCGTTTTTCGAGAGCCATGCGGCTTAAGAAGTTTAGTATCCGGGATCATTAAAGACCTGTGGTCGGTGGCACGAAAGCCAATTAAATAAGGAGTTTAATGTCAGTTAACTAACTGTCGTAAGTGTAACGGGTTTATTTCTGTTGCACAAAGATCCATTTTTTTTTTAAATTAAACTTTTGAAAAAAGATGAATTAGAATCATTTCATTGTGAATTATTTAAATCATTAATCAAAATCTCAATATTATTATAACTTATTCTTAATAGGTTTTATTTATTTTGAAAGGTTTTCAACACCTATGACCTAATTTTCAGTTCCGTGTTCTGGTACAATAAACATAACCTTTAAAATTAAATTAACGGGCATTAGTGAGATTTAATCATCGGTGATCGGGCGGTTAAATATATTTAACGCCGGTTAGCCTAATCGGAGTTATCGCTTGTATGTAATTGTCTTTTGTGCAACTAAATTCTCTCCATTAAGTTTAATTTCCGTAAAATGGCGTCATTCTACGGGATTAAATTTAATTTGCCTTCGTGCTAGTGTAGCTTTCAAAGTTCTCCCCCAAAAATGCTTACTCTTTGAGGTTTTCCCCTGATGGTCAAAGAGTCGGAGGCCCCCTAGCCAGAGACTATGAAGACGAGCGTAGGCTCTGGCTAGATGTTGACAAACCGACAATATTACCCTCAAATTTCCCCCAATTTTTGCGTATTTTATGGAACTAGGTTATCCCGGGTCGCACGAATGTGCGACTTTATTAAACTTTGTAAAATACATTCCAAATGTAGATTTTCTACATACTGAACGACAGCATTTTTCAATTCTTTATCAGCTGATAAATATAAAATTTTCTTAACACACCTGTGCTAAAGAAAATGTTCAATTCTTCTTCTTCTTTTTCTTTTTCTCCTTCTTTTTCTTCTTCTTCCTCTTCTTCTTTTTCTTCTGCTTCTTCCCCTTCTTTTTCTTCTCCTTTTCTTTTTTCTTCTTTTTCTCCTTTTTCTTCTTCCTCTTCTTTTTCTACTTCTTAATCTTCTTTTTCTTCTTCCTCTTCTTTTTCTTCTGCTTCTTCCACTTCTTCTTTTTCTTTTGCTTCTTCCACTTCTTTTTCTTTTTCTTCTTCTTCTTTTTCTTCCTCTTTTTCTTCTTCTTCTTTTCTTCCTCTTCTTCTTCTTTTTCTTCCTCCTCTTCCTCTACTTCTTTTTCTTCTACTTCTTCTCCGACTTCTCCTTCTTCTTCTCTTTCTTCTTCTCCGTCTTCTTCATCTTCTCCTCTTTCTTCTTCCCCTTCTTCTTCTTTTCTCTCTCTTCCTCTTTATCCTATCCTCCCACCCTCTCTCTCTCTGAATGAACAATGAAAAATAAACTTTTTGTTTCAAAACAGCTGATCATCAAATCATAAGTTGAAATGTGAAAATTTTCAGCTCACCGATCCCTATGTTAGAGCAATGGCAAAAATTGAAACTTTGATCGTTCATACCTCATGCCCACGATGACTTTTTTCAATATGTAAGACCTTATCAAACATCTACTCGATGAGATCTTTCAAATGAGACGTGAACGAACAAAATCGGTCGAGAAACCACGGAGGAGTTGTCATCACAAAAAAACATGTTCGCCTATTTTATATTAAGATACCTAAAACATTACGGTACCGGTACTTGAAGACTTGTAAAAATTGATTATTGGATTTTCCAGCTCTTTAAAATTGAACTAATTCAATTCACCACATGAATAAAAACCCTAGAGATTCAGAAAAGTAACTGAATCAATAAACATAGCTGTAATAATCCTCTATCTTTACCTCTTCGTTATTGACTTCTATTTTCTGTTGAATGCTCATTGGTCCTTGACCACTTACCATCTATTTCCATCTATGGCATTTCTAATATAAGCTACGTCTTATAGTGTTGAAGCGATATTGTTATCAACATTATTCTATTTGAACAAGTGTGAAATCATGAAATTTAGCAATTATAAATGTACAACACTAATCACCCTTATATTGCACAGTCAATATTTTGATAAACAACTCAGGTCCTTATGCCCCAAAGCCCCCCCCCCCCCACTGGTTGCGCCACTGCTGGCAACACTTGAAACTTTTTTTACACAAGCAATTAACTCACAGGAGACAAAAATCAATAAAGTAATTAGACTGGATATGGTGATTTGATTTCTCGAGGATGAAGCCCACATAGGTCTGAGACCTGTGCGTGGGTAATGAGTTGGATGATGGTGATTTATGAGTTGGACCTACAGTTTTAGGTGGGTTCCGAACCACCGCTGAGTGAATCTCGTGGCTTTAATCATCTTACATCGTTCCTTCAGTTCCTCTTCAATCGAGGGAATCTTGGAGGCATTTTAAGAGTCACTCAAGGAACGTTCATAAATACGACCGTCAATCAATCTTGCAGTATAGGACTATCATAAAAATATCCTATTCATTCTCCTTCTTTTCTTCTTCATCTCCTTTTCATTCTTCTTCTACTCTTCTTTTTCTTTTTCAACTTTTTTATTTTTCTCCTAATTTTCTTCCTTTTCCTCCTGTTTTAATCCCGTATTCTCTTCATTAGTATCCCTCTTCTTCATTTTCCTCTCCACCATTTTCTTATCTTTTTTCTTGTTCTTTACACTTCTCCCTATTCTTTCTATTCTACTTTCCTTCTGCTTCTTCTTCTTCGTTTTGTTGTTTTTCTTCTACTTTTTCTTCTTCTCAAGCTTATTATTATTATTATTATTATTATCTCCTCTTCTTCTACTGTTCTAAAAGAAGTAGAAAGAAGGAAAAGAAGAAAACAGAAGAAGTAGGAGGAGAAGACGGAGAAGAAGAAGCAGGAGGGGGAGGAGAAGTAGAAAAGACAAAAGAAGAAGCAGTAGAAGAAGAAGGAAAATGTGATAAGGGGAAGGAGATGGTGAAGAAGAAGGTGATTAGGAAGAGAAGGAGAAAGATGAGGAGGCAGAAGTGATGGTGGAGGGGGAGTATGAATGAATGATTAAATCGTTTTTCCGTATTTGGGTAGAACTTCCAAGCCCTTTTCTCAACTAAACCCACAGAATACATATTAATTGCATTTAGCTAGAGCACATTCACTTAAAAATAAAAAAATATATAAATAACTTGAATACATCTTCGTTAAATAGGCCTAAATACATCATAATAGAAAAGAAACAAGCCACACTTTACCAGTCTTAAACAAGAATCGCTTTAGAACTGAAATCCATAAAAATTCCATCGCACTTTGCTCAAAAATGTATTTAAACTTTGTAATAGTTCACTGATATTCACAACAAAAATAATTACACAAAACAATAAATCACAGCACAATTCAATTGTTACATAAGTCCGAATGAATCAGCATAACGAGATCTTAATGCCACTTTGACTTTGATAGGCAAAGTATGAGAAGTAGGATGAAGAGAGGGAAGAGATGTTGATGGTGGAGGAGGGGGAGAAGAAGATGAAGACGAATGAAAAAAGAAGAAGAAAATCAGTGAACTATTACAAAGTTTGCATACATTTTTGAGCAAAGTGTGATGGATTTTTTGTGATTTTCAGTTCTAAAGCGATTCTTGTTTAATATGTGTGTGGAAGAGGAAAATAGTGAGGAAAATTGAAAACCTTGAACATGACGCCTCAGTTATAAAATTATGGAATTGATGTCAATAAGAAGTAGTTAGTTTAGAAGTAATAATAGGTAGTAGTTTAGAGCTGTACAGAGTAGCTACTAGTGTATAGCATAGTTGCCCTCACAGTCAATTGCCTACAGGGGAAATTAGTTGCATTGAAAAATGTGAAGCTAATATTTCTGCCTGAATAGCTCATGATGTGGAATTGCTGTGTAATGAGTTCTCGGACAGGATATTGAATTTCATCTTTCAATAGCCTTATATATATTATTTTTTCCATTTCCCATCTATTTTTAAGTTTTTACCTCGGGCCACTCCCGTGTTTCGGAGGACACGTTAAGCTGTCGGTCCCGGCTGCCTAAAAAACAGTCGTTAAGTCACGTCAGAGGCCCTGAACTTATTCAGGTGGACCTGATAACTCTGACACCAAACCTGAGCCAGCCAGGTCACACGATATTATTATTATCTATTTTTTCATCTCATAATCGTTCAGGTTATGGAAAATTCAGCTGGCAAGCAAACCATAGATAGTTTATTATCGTTTGTACGATAATTTGGTTCTTGAATGATGTATGATTTGGCTACCTATGATATGCACTTTTGTAAGATTATTTCAAATAAATCAAATTAGAATAAAATATTGCTAAAAGAATTGAATGATAGTAATTGTCTATTAAAACATAGATAATTGTAAAATATTTGATAAACTTTGGACGTCAGGTCGATAATCTGAAGTTTTGTCAACACTGGCAAGCGTAAACTAAAGCGATGACGTAACCGGGCGTAAAGTACTTTTTTGTACGCTCCTCAGTAAACAGATGTTTTTTGATTAGTTTTCAGCAGGTAAAATAATTATTCTTTACGAGCACTTGTCTATAATTATAAGAGAGAGAAGGTTTGTATGTGTGTGTTTCGATTTGGAATACTAAATTTGACACAGAGCTTCTTCTAAACTCGATTCACTGCACCTCTAAGCCTAATTTTTTATTTTCCTTTCAGACATTCAAAATTAATGTTCAAATTTCACTTATGGGCACTGTTACTGTTTCAAAATGTGTTTAAATGCAGGAAGCTCATAGAACAACTGATAACTTGATACATCAATATGGCGATGTAATATAGATGATACGCCGATATGTCTTGAGCCAAAACAACAGATTAGCTATGTCTCAATATTACAGCCGCTAACTACCCAGCTTCTTGCGAGCTTATTGTGTGTGTTCAGATTTTTCTCCTCCTCCTCCTCCTCCTCCTCCTTCTCCTCTTCCTTTTCTTCCATCTCCTTCTTTCTTCTTTGTTGAAGAAGAAATTGTATTGCTATGAGTTCTAACACTAGAATTATGCTGGCAGGACTTGAAAGTAACTTTATTTACACAATTAATCTACAGCAGACACTGAAAAGTAATTATCACACTATAAAATGAATAAAAGAAAGAAGCAATTCAATAAATTTCAACAAACAAAGAATATTCATATAAATAAAGGTTTAATAAAGGTGGACGTTATTATATCATTGCCGATTTGGCAATTCGTCGTAATGTAAAACGTCGGAAAATAAAATGATGAATAAAACGTCGGAAGTGATGTGTGTGTTTTCCGACGTTTTACATTACGACGAATTGCCAAATCGGCAATGATATAATAACGTCCACAACCACCTGACCATAGGAGGGTTGAAACCGGTAGTGAACAAGTAGTTATTGGATATCAAAATGCAGGTATTTAAACCTTTATTTATATTTATACTGGTATCCGGAGACCAAAGAATTCAATATGAAAGAATATTCCCTAACAAGCTTAATCCTTAACTAATAACTTGTCAAATAGGCTGATCAGTAACTCAATAATAAACAATTAACTTACTGGCTCTAGATAAAAAAGTTTGGTTATCATTGATAGTCTTATCAAAATTACTGTCACAGTTATTCTTCTAATTAAACGCCGAAATACACTGTAGTGCTTATAGTCACAATACATCTATGAAGAGCGCTGGATGTCCTTGTGAAACTGATGCAATGTTGTTCTCAAGGTTGTTTATCGCTCGAGATCTGAACCAAAAACTGATTGAATGCTGACAACAAAACCCGCTTTTATAGGCTTGTATTGTTCCAGAATCTTCTGTTTCCATGGTGTTCTGTTTATACAATGTTCGAGAATTTACTAGAACAAGACAGAACCACCCAGAATCACATTCAACTAATAAGAGTAAAAGAGAGCGTTGACGGAAAGAGAACAATACAATTGCCACAATATTGTAAACGTAGTCAATGGCATTGTAAATATGAAGGGACGCTCCAATATTTACATTATGATTAAAATATTTGTGACACCGGCGTCCACTCTGTCAGCAAAAACACTTGGAGGGCGCTAGTTTGTTCTCCTAACTGAACCACTGTGTTTTTGTTATGTTTATGTTTGAATTGGCTGTTGTTGTTTGTGTTGTTTATTCTCTATTTCACTGATAAGCTATAAGAACTGAGCTTATCAAACATGAATCCTCAAACTGAGCCTCTATTGATGAATTTTATTACTTGCCACAGAGACTGTGTTTCAATAGCAGATTATTACAAGTGTTCAGACTATATATATATACAATATACCATATACAATATAATTTCTATAGCAAATAATAGATGCTGTGTATCTTTGGTATCTATTCTGTGGTTTCTGTGGTAGGGAAGTGAAAGCCGTGAGCCGTAGCAGGTATCTCTTCAATCGTATTAGATGAGCAACGCTCTCCTGAGCCCTCTCTGAAAGGGTGACCGATTGGATTGGTCATCAAAAAAGCCTCTTCTCTGTTGTAAAATCACTTGCGGGTGGTTCGGAACCCACCTAAAATTGTTCAAGCGGCGAGGTGGAACTACCCGTAATGGTCTCCCCTCCAATAAAGGGTGCACGCATTTAGGTTATAGATAGCCTTCCTACAGCAATCAGATAATCAGTGATTTGGATAAATGGATTTCTTATTTCTGTATGATTTATTAATATTTTCTCATATTGAATTCTTTAGCCTCCGAATACCAGTTGATATAAATAAAGTTTTCAATACCTGCGTTTTGGTATCCAATAATTATTGTATTCACTACCGGTTTCAACCCTCCAATGGGGTCATCATCAGGTGGTTGTACAATACGGTGGTGATCGACAATTAATAGTGTCTACAACCACCTGATGATGACCCCATAGGGCGTTGAAACCGGTGTAGTGAATACAATAATTATTGGATACCAAATCGCAGGTTTTTAAACGTCTATTTATAATATTTTCTGTCCCAAATAATCTAAGATCCTAATTTATTTTTTTGCTCACAGTGGTGTTTGAGGGCGAGACAATAGAGGGCGCTCCGCCATTGTGGTGTGCAGCGGCGGCCGGCCACCTGACAGTGGTTCGATTCCTGGTGAAGCGTGGAGCCAGCATCAACGCCACCACGCGCACCCACTCCACCCCCCTCCGCGCCGCCTGCTTTGACGGCCATTTTGAAATTGTCAAGTTCCTCATCGCCAACGGAGCCAGTAAGTAACCACCAACACTGATATTAGTGGTTGAGTCCAAGGGAGCCTTATCATTTACCGGTAAAATATTCCAGTGGCGTCTGATTGGTCTATTCAAATTTCTTAACGTCTTTAAATTTGAGTAGGCCAATCAGATTATCTGCTGTAAAATCACTTCCCGGTGGTTCGGAACCCACCGAAAACTGTAGGGCCAACTCTTTAATCACCATGATCCAATTCATTACCCACGCACAGATCTCAGACCTATGTGGGCTTCATCCTCCAAAAAAAAAGATGCTACTGGTAGCATTTATCGGTAAATGAGATGGCTTCCATGATCTCAACCATTTGTTCTATAAAGCGGCAAAAGTAGTGCTTTCTGGGAGCCTGCACCCGAAACTAGGCGACTGATTGGTCGATGAAGGTTCATAGACGTCCACTTCAATATAGCAAAATTTTATGTGCATTTATCCATAACCATCAGGTAAACTAAATAATTATTGGAGAAAATTTAGTGCTACATGCCGGCAAAAGTGGAAATGTCAAAATAACTTGAATATTATAATACAAATTTCTTACTAATTCTAAAGGTCATATAGATTTTTTCATTTAAAAAATATCATCTGTTGGAAAATATCACCATGTTCCCATAACATGGCTAAACGTCATCTAAGCGTCAAAACCACCTTCAAATCGTCTCCCCACCATCAAAAGCCGTATGCTGATAATAATAATAATAATAATTTAATTTAATTTATTTCAATAAAGCACACAACAAACAGAAATTATAAAATGCAATACAACTTTTGTCAAGTGACTTTGTCCTTTGTCAGTGCAGCAGAACAGCAGGAAGCCTTGGTAATAATAATAATAGGCTAATAATAATAATTTGGGATATATAGACGTCTAGTTTCCAGTGCACCCATGGAGGTATAAGAAAGTGGATGGAGCATAACATATACCGCCAAAAAGTGTAACCGGAATTGGAAACAAGGTAATACTGCATGGGATCTGATGTCATTCGCCGCTATTTCACGGCGAATTTCAAAATAAGTAGCTCACTTCTACATGATTCCACTTTCATGTCAGTTCAAATGTTTGAACTAAGCTTATGTGTGGAAAACGATATGCTTCTCAAAATGATTTTTTTGGGAACAAGAATGAATGAATAATTGTTATTAGTCAAAAATACAAAACATTTCTTGCATAATAAAACATTTCATACAACTGCTAGAAAGGTTTGCATCCCGAGTCATACCTGTAGAGCCTTTGTGGGATGGTACACATTAATATAATGAATAATAAGACGAAATTGTCCCAACCATGTTTATTAAAACTTCGAGAAACTAGTTTCGGTTGTTATACCATTATTAATCTCAATGTTTAATCAATCTCTGTCTCCATCTCTGATTGAGATTGATAATGTTATAACAACCGAAACTAGTTTCTCAAAGTTTTAATAAATGCGGTTGTGACAATTTCGTCTTATTATTCATTATGGATACCTTCCACAATATCACCTTCGCCACTACAAAGAAAACACATGAATATATTATAATATAAGAGTACAAGCTCTAGAAGGGCCGAGGCCAGTCCGGTCAACCGGAAATAATAATCGTACTATATAAGAAAGAGATAGTTAATATAAACTAGCATAAAATACTGTATCGAAAACAACTGAAGATATTTACAATAGATCCACTGCTAAATGATTCACGGTTATACATTATAATTCTCAATGTAATTAAGCAAGAAAATCATAAAATGCATTGTCAGTGTCAAGAGAAAGGAGGTATGATTTTAACGTTTTCAAAAAAAATGGTTTCCCTCTGTATGAATCTTATGTTATTAGGAAGGCTATTATAAAATTTGGGTGCAAGATATGTGAAGATTTTTTTGAAAAAAGAAAGCTTGGGTCTTCGAGCATAAGCGTTCAATCCACTTCACATACTTATACTAATATTTCTTATATAATTTCGCTGTTTATTACTTATATTATACCTTCAATACTTTATAAACATACAAATTCTTCAAAGGCAACATGTTTTCTGAATAAAGGTAGAGTCCTCCGTCTATTGCTTATTATTTGCACAAAATGTGTTGTTGTACTACAATTGTATTCAGTGTAGAATTGTACGTTTGTCCCCATAAAGTTGATAAACGCATAATTTCCTTGGTAAATCAGCATCACAAAAAGGTCTGATCTGATGGAAAATCCTAGTGTACCTGAAGATTTTATTTTTATGTAGTTTACATTGGTTTTCCTGCTCAATCTACTATCTACAAATAGCCCCAAATATTTAATATTATCTACAATTTGAATATCTTGGCAATTTAAATTATTTCCAGTAGCACAACCTGTTTCATCATCAACATCAAGATTTAGCAGTCATATTGATCACTTTAACGTTAATTTTGACTTTAACCTACAACAAAGTACAGAGTGAAAGCCATCTTCAAAGATAGCCATGGTAAAGTTCATAGATCATCGTAGATATATATATAACAATTATAACAACATTGCTTCCATGAACACACCCAGTGTCACCCTGCATACTGAAACCATCAAGCCTGAATTTCTATTTAGTATAAATTCCTATTCCATCGAACAAATTCAAGATTGGCAACTCTTTCCAGAGCTTTGTTCTATTTAAACTTTCTTACTTGAAATGGAAAGTCATCAAGTTATAAATTTGTTATGTGACAAACACTGCTATTTAATTTTGCTTTTTAGTTTACTTGTAAACCTGTTACTTGTTGTATAACTTGGCATTCGACTCGCGAATCCATGTTTAAATAACCCCCCAAAAAAAAAAAAAATGGCCAGTCAAAAACGAAATTTATATATACAATTTAGTTTATGCTGTTCAAACTGAAAATTTTGTATGATTCATTCAGAAAAATACAACAAATACACTGTTGATTCTCACCACGGACTGTAAGAAGGAAATGACGAAGTAAAAGAGAAAAAAAGGTAGGCGAGGAAGAAGAAGAAAGAGGAATTTTTCATTCTGCAAAAGCTAATTATTAAATCAATTTCAAATAAACATAGGCTGTTATTATAATATGTATTGCATTTTAGTTTATATGATATTAAATTGCAAGAACTTCTGATGTGCATTTTTTTGTGAATTGGGAAGCATATTATGTTTATAGATATCAAAGGAGTTAAATGGTGTATATACCTGTCAGCACAACTGATGATGATAATAATAATAATAATAATAATAATAATAATAATTATTATTATTTAATTCAAGTCCTTGGATACTCCTTTGTATCGGTTTATTATGTATTACATTCAATTGTCTGTACACATTGAACGTACACATATAAAGACTGTCGGAAGATTGCATGTGATAATAATGTAGTGAAATTTACTTCTGAAATTTTTTAGTGCCTGATGAAGGGGGGCGGTTTTATAAATATGTCGTTAGTTCTGTATTGATGAATAGTGTGTTGCAGGTGATATTTGTATGAGTAGTAGTGTATCATGTAGATGTATAGTTACAATATATTATGTGGTAGTATATTATCTAACAGTTGTCGTTTTCTGTTTGCAGATATAGAGGTGTCGAATAGGCACGGTCACACCTGCCTGATGATCGCCTGCTACAAGGGCCACTACAAGATCGCACAGTACCTGCTCAGTCTGGGCGCCAATGTTAATACAAAGAGTGTAAAAGGCAACACCGCATTGCACGATTGTGCTGAGTCAGGCAGTTTGGACATTCTGAAAATGCTGCTCAGGTTTGGAGCTACCATCGATGTTGACTGCTATGGTGAGAAAAATGTATCTTGTGTTGGAGAGTTTGCACAAATCTACGCTAAAATCACCTTAACGCTAAAAAAATACATAATTCGTTTTAAGCCTCTTGTACATTAACGTGAAAAATACGATAATCAGTTTCAAGCCAATTATACATTCACGTCCAAGGATGTGGTACAATCGTACAACAAAGAGGTTAGAATGATTTAATTGATTGGTTTCTTACAAATTTAGAAGGATATGTAATACAGTATGTAATAATACAAGGATATGTAATATAGGTTAAGAAATGATGCAGTTAATTCAATAAGTTAATAAAATATCAATTAATAAATTAAATATTAAAAGAAACTATGAAAAATTATATTTCTGTGCAGTATCCTTTTTTGACGGGATCGGCTATAATATTTATTTGCAATTGCAGACAAATTGTTATACTGGAATAATATTGAATAAACCTAGGCTTTATCCAACCAATATTATATGTACTGAATTTCAGGTAGTGGCTATCAAACAGTTTACGTTATGAATGTAGTAAAATAAATATTTAAGAACAAAACTTTCTCTTGCACAAATAACATAGTCATCTTCATAGTTAACATAGTCATAGTAATCTTCATGAGTCTCATCAGTCATTATAGTTTGAGACTCACTTCAAGTAAATTTCAGATCTATAAAATCAATACTGAATCAATCAGGAGACAACTAATATACTTAAGTACTAAAATCATAAACAAAATTCCCACTCAATACTTCTACAATAGTAAAATAACGAGATAATAAACAAATGAATTAGCAATTGGATTAAGAGCAATTACTTTCCAGATCTGTGATTAATGATTTCTTGGAACAGTTTTCTAATTTTTCTGTTAAGCTTGTGTGCTTGTTTACTGATTTGTCTTTGGGTTCTGACCCACACACATATTTAGACCTTTTTTAAAAGTTTATGGATTTTACTTTTGATATTTATTTAATTGTACAGTATTTTTATATTTTAGGTTTTTGCGTACTTATGTATGTTTAAAATTCAATACAATTTACAGCATTTACATAGAGAGTATTATTTTAGTGTTACTTGAATTTTCCTCTAACTATGCCTCATCAGGTCAGTTCTGTGCATGCGCTAACATTAGCATGAACTTAATTAAGGCTGTGCGCAGTATTTTTGGTCAGGTTATATTTTTCTGAGTTTCATGTATTGAATATTTAGGGCTTTGAAATGTAGGTTATCTTTTGCTGAGAGGACACTTTTTCTTCAAATATTTTGTGAAATATGGAGGTTCAAAATAGTAAGTGATCTCACATATGAGTGATTTTAAACGTTTGATACATTTTCTGTAACTGAAAGACACCTTAAGGAAAAACTGACATATTTTTTACTTCAATCAAGCAATTGGTTTTTAAAAAATACATATTTTTAAATCTGTAAAATATTTCAACTTTCAAAAAAATAAAAAAACTATTTGTTAGATTGAAATAAAAAGTATGTCATTTAATTCCTGAAGGTGTCTTTTGGTTATGGAAAATTTATCAAAAGTTTAAAGTCACTCATAGGTGAGATCAATTACCCAAAAACAGAAAAATGTTTTCTTTGAAACTCCATATTCCGCAAAGTAATTTCAGAATATATCGAAAATATTTGAGAAAGCTGTGCACTATAAAATACTAGAATATATATCTAAAAAAGGAATAATTTTGAAAAATCAGTATGGTTTTACTGTGGGTAAGACCACAATAGACGCAGTTAATGAATTTGTGATGAAATTAAGCTCATCACTGGAAGATTCAAGGAGGGTAGCGGGAATATTCTGTGATCTCATGAAAACATTTGATTCTGTTAACCATTCTCTGTTAGTTGACAAGTTGGAAAAATATGGTATGAAGGGCAGTGTAAGTAAATGGGTGAGATCATATCTCTCAGAAAGATATCAGAGGGTAGTTATAGATTCAAATGGTTGCAATTACTATTCAAATTGGGAGATGATAACGCAGGGTGTGACACAGGGAAGTGTGTTAGGTCCGATTTTGTTCTTATTCTACATAAATGATCTACCATCGAGCATTGATTCACATTCTATTCTTTTTGCTGATGATACGTCTGTGTTGATTGAAAGTGAAACTGCAGATGCACTATCAGTAGGCATTGTACGTGCTTTAGATAGTTTGAATAATTGGTTTTTACTAAACGATTTGAAAATGAATTTTGATAAAACTCAAATAATGAAATTTAGCACAAGGCAAAATATTAACGATATTGTACATTGTTCATATAATAATAAGGAAATAACATATGCAGATAATATTAAGTTTCTTGGAATGTCAATAGATAAACATTTGACATGGTCCTGCCATATCAATAACCTGGTAAAAAGATTAAGCAGTTTTGCATTTGCCATGAATATTTTAGCTGGAAGTACAGATTTAAATGTCAGAAAAGTATATTAAATATATCTACGAAACTTATTAGTGGATAAATTTTATTATTGTGTCAAAGATTTCATGGATGATGATATTTATTGTACATAGTGTTTGTTATTTTAGCCATTAATTAATTATTAAGAAATTGACGAGGCACCTGTTCTGACAGTGTATACTGTAAAATATAATGTATATGCCAATAAATGAAATGAAATGAAATATGAAGAAATAATTTTCCTCAGCAAAAGATTTTATGGAAAATTTATCAAAAGTTCAAAATGAATTGCTTGATTGGAGTAAAAAATATGCCAGTTTATTCCTCAAGGTGTCTTTCAGTTACAGAAAATGTATCAAACGTTTAAAATCACTCAGGTGAGATCAATTGCCCCCAAAAACCGAAAAATTTCTACTTTGAACCCCCATATTTCACAAAACAATTGAAGAAAACATTTTTTCTCACAGCGATAGATAACATTTCTAAGCCCTAATAATATTCAATACTAGAACCTTCGAAAAAAAATTATGACCAAAAACCTGGCGCACAGCCTCAAATATAAGGTTTACAAGGCGAGTGAAACAAAAACGGTTTCTCTCGGTGCAAAAAACATCCACTTTTCGCTCTAGTTCCACAAACATGATTATACATTATGCATTTAAGGTTTTCAATGTCTAATTGTGGTTGTTTCTGTCTTTTCAGGAATGACACCTTTACTAGCAGCCAGTGTGACTGGTCACACAGATATAGTTGAATATTTAATAACTTACGAGGACCGCGTGAGTCGTCAGGAGTGTATAGAC
Organism: Conomelus anceps; assembly: GCA_948455865.1. Taxonomy (NCBI): domain Eukaryota; kingdom Metazoa; phylum Arthropoda; class Insecta; order Hemiptera; family Delphacidae; genus Conomelus; species Conomelus anceps. Next base: position 149,682,569 of record OX418216.1, read on the forward strand.
GCGATGGAGCTGTTGGGAGCCACCTATGTCGACAAGAAGCGAGACATGTTCGGAGCCCTAGAACTGTGGAAGCGAGCCATGTATCTTAGGTGAGTCTCAATTATTTCATCAATATTCTAGTAGAAATCGAATGTCTTCAATTCTTCCTTTTTCATCTTCTTCTTCCTCCTCTTCTTTTCTCCCTTTGTATAGGCCTACAGAGGACCGCATTCATTCACCATTCAACTCATGCTGGTCTCATTTTTCCTCCTCCAATACTCCATCATAATGCATGAATAATATGTCTCTGTTCAGACCAAGTTTCAATTTTTGGTTCGTCTGGGAAATAGCTATTTGTGTAACTAGAGTGCAAAGCACCGTTTTTCTGCATCGAGAGAAACAGTTTTTTCACGAGCCAAAGGCGAGTGAAAAAAGTTTCTCGAGTGCAGAAACAATACTTTGCGCTCGAATTACACATTAAATTTTTCCTGCAGTAATGTATAAAGTAATTCAAACAGAACAAAACAGGGCATACATAACCTGAAAATTCCTCACATAACCTATCTTCGAATCAAATCGATTTCATCAACAACAACTACAACAACTATTTCACAGCTGAAGCAGAGTAGCCAACCTATTTTTGAATGCAGAATAGGGAACCTGTGTATTACATGCTCACTATTTTGTGTTGTTAGGTTGCAAATTTGGAGTGCGGAAAAGTACTTTCCCGCACTGTAATTTACTTTCCCGCACTGGTGCAGGAATAGACTATTTTGCGTGCTACAGTTAATGCAAAATAGGCACTTTTTCGCGTCACTGTAGGAAAACATAATTTGTCAGTTTAGCTTTCTTTGTAGTAGCGAAGGAGATATTGTGGAAGATACCAATAATGAATAATAAGACTTCAAGATGTTACAACCACATGTATTGATACTAGTTTCCGTTGTTACACCATTATCAATCTCAAACAATCAATTCCAAGATGTTTGTTTGAGATTGATAATGGCGTAACAACCGAAACTAGTATTTCACTGCTTTCAATAAATGTGGTTGTGACAATTTCAGGTCTTATTATTCATTATCAGTTTATATCTAAGCCCTACTTTTTTGGCAAATCTGTCATTGTTATATCCAACTTTTGCATAGCCTAAGGCTTTTAGGTCTGTGATATTTTCATGACGAAATCCTTGATGAGCAATTTAATGTCAAAACTGACACTGTATTTTCCAGTATCTCCAGTATAAGTGAGTAAAAATCATAATGTAAATAGAAATACAGTGTCAGTTTTGACATAAGATTGTCCTTTTTAGACTTTGGAAACTAGCAGAATTTAGATTTTCTGTTGTTTATTATTGAAAATTCTGTGTCTTTCTATTTGGATTCGTTCAAAATAAATGAACGTAAAATGCTACTATTTTCCTTTTTCTGATAGTTTTCGTAATTTGTTCGGTATGCCTAGATTTATTTGTTGCTGCATGTAAAAATGTGATTTTTTTCAAGCTTACCAAAAAATTTCTTTTCCTACAGTGACCCGAGAAAGTGCCTATTTTTGCACTAACTGTAGCACGCAAAATAGTCTTATTTCTGCACTAGTATGGGAAAGCAAATTCCAGTGCGCGAAAGTACTTTTCCGCACTCCAGATTTGCAACCTAACAACACAAAATAGTGAGCATGTAATAAGCAGGTTCCCTATTCTACATTCAAAATTAGGTTGACTTCAGCTTCAGCCATGAAAAAGCAAGCTCACAGTAGCTGTAGTTGTCGAAATCGATTTGATTCGAAGATAGATTATTTGAGGTTATGGAAGTCCTGTTTAAATTAAATTAAATTTCTGCACTCAAGAAACTTTTTTCACAAGCCGAAGGCGAAAAAACGGTACAGAAAAGCTCCACTTTTCGCTCTAGTTACACAATTCCTGTACCTCTAATCTTTGACGTTCACCTTTTCCATTGAGAGTTACTCTCAATACTCTGTACTCTGCAGCATACAATGCTTCAGGTCTTATGACTGAAAGATAATGCCAGATTTTTGCATTTTTTGAGATGGACTTCTTGTTTTAGATATTCTTTGTCAGATTAAACGCAAGTCTCATTTTGTTTACTCGCTGGCTTACTGATCTTTTTCGGGTAAGTTTTCGTCAATTATTTCACCCATATATTTCAAAGTTTTACTGTGATGATTATTCTATTTCTTATTTTGCTCAGATGCGACGAGCTGAGTCCGATTCCGAAGCCGCCGCAGCCGGTGACAGTGGAGGCGTACGAGCACTCGAGGGAGATCCGCACCCCCGAGGAGTTGGACGACCTGCTCGCCGATCCCGACGAAATGCGCATGCAGTCCCTCCTTATCAGAGAACGTATTTTAGGTAATTGAGTACATCACACGCTAATCACCTCACAAAGAGTCTTTCATGATACATTATATGAGCATAACTATAAAAATAAAAGAAACAGATGAATAAATGATGAAGCAGTCGTATTGATCTCTTCAACACTAATTTCTAGCTTTATCCAATTATGAATTGTACAGTGTCGGCCATCTTTCAAGATAACCATGGTGGAGTAATAAATCAAATATATATATTTAAAACAGCTACAACAACATTGATGTATAACTATAGTGGAGTAAAGCCGCTGGATGGCCGTTCAAGATGGCGTCGGCTACACTTTTCTGACTCTATGCTCCCTCCACTTTCTTATATCTCCATGGTCTGAACGAGAGGTCCAATTTTTAAGCACTGTTTGCAGCATTGAGGACCGTAGATAGGCTAAAAGGAGGCAAATGGCTTCCTAGTCAATCATCAATCATGATTGATTTGATAGTCTCTTTTTTCTTATCCCTCTTCTTTCTTTCCTTCTTCTTCCCCATCTTCGTTTTGTTCTTCCTTTACTTCTCTTCCTTTTTCATCCTCTTTTTTTTCTTCCTCTCCTTCTTCCCCCTTTTCTTTTCACTCTCCTTCTCCTCCATCTCTTCATCTTCAATAGATTTTCTTTTTTCTCCTTTCTTATTCTTACTCCTCTTCTTGTTTTTCCTCCTTTCTTATTCTTTCTCCTCTTCTTCTTTTTCCTCCTTTCTTATTCTTCCTCCTCATCTTCTTATTATTCTTCTTCCTTCCAGTCTTCTCCTTATTTTTCTCCTTCTCCTTCTCCTCATCTTCAATCAATTTTATTCTTTACACTCCCTGTCTAATTAAACAGCTGCTCATCTACTGCTTCTTCTTCTTTCCCTTCTCCTTTTCTTCTTTTCCTTTTGCTTCTTCTTCTACTTCTCTTCCTTCTTTCCCTTCTCCTTCACTTCATATTCAATCGATTTTATTCTTCTCTTCGCATTCTTCTGTTTCTTTTTTATTCTTGTTTTCAATCTTCTTTCTTTTTCGTTTTTCACCTTTTTCTTCTCTGTTTTTACCCCTCTAGTTCCTTCTGTTATCTTATTCATTTTTCTCCCCCATGTTCTTCTTCTCCTCCTTTATCCCTCAATTTTCCAGCGTTAGAGTTTCGTCTGAAGATAACAGCAAATAGTTTATTATTATTATTATTATTATTATTATTAATTAGTAATAATACTTACTTACTTACTTACTTACTTACTGTAGTGGCCACTCGTACCCCAGTCGGTACTTGGCCTCATCAACACAGCCTCTCCAACGATTCCGGTCACCAGCGTCATCCTCATTTAGCCCCATCTTTCTCATGTCTTTCCGGGCCTGGTCCCACCATCTTGTTTTAGGCCTTCCAGCTGGTCTCCTTCCTATAGGATTGTTCCTCAGTACACTGTTTGTTAGTGAGTCCCCTTCCCTCCTCAAAACGTGTCCCGTTCACCGTAACCTTCTGCTTTTTATCTCACCCACTATGTCTGGTTCCTTGAATAGCTGGCGTATTTCACAGTTGTGTTTTATCCTCCAAACTCCGTTCTCTAGTGTTGGACCAAAGATTTTTCCAAGTACCTTGTTTTCAAAAACAAGGATCTTTTTTTCTTCTTTTTTATTCAGTATTCATGTTTCTGAAGCATATATATAGCAGTACTGGTCTAATGATGGTTTTGTATAGTCTTAGTTTTGATGTATGTGAGAGGAGTCTTGAGCTAAGCAACTTATTGCATGCATAAAAGCTTTTATTTGCCGATCTTATTCTGTTAGTCTCTTCCAGTTCTTCTGAGTTGTGCGTGAGTGTCACTCCCAGGTATGTAAAAGTTTCTGCCTTTTCAAAATTATAGTTTCTTACTTTTAAAACTTGATTATGGTGTCCGTTTATATCTTGATCTCTACTTATCTGCATAAATTTGGTTTTATTTTCATTTATTTTTAGTCCTACATATTCAGTTTCTTCAATCAAAATATTTGTCAAGTATACCAAGTCTTCCTCTTTCTCAGCTATTACAACTATGTCATCTGCAAATGCCAGGATATTTATATTTACCCCAATCTTAATTCCTTCATTTGTGCTTTTGACTCTTTGCAGCGCTTCTTCAATGGCTATGTTAAATAATGTTGGCGACACTCCATCTCCTTTCCGTACTCCAGTATTAACTTAAAAACTACTTGTGGTTTTCCCATTTACTTTTACCTTGCATCTTGAGTGTAGAGTACTAAGCTTAGCTAGCCGTATTAATTTACTTGGTATCACAAAACTCTCCATTTTTTGCCAAATCTTGTCTCTGATCAAGCTATCATACGCTTTTGAGAAATCTACAAACAGACAGTAGAAAACCTGGTTAAACTCCCAGTATTTTGCTATCGATTCCTTCAAGATGTAGACTTGATCGGTTGTGGATCGACCTCTCACAAACCCGGCTTGATTCTCTTGTATGATTGTGCTTGTATACTCTTCCAATCTTTTAAGAATTATTCTGGATAATACTTTGTAATATTCAGTAGGGATATTCCTCTGTAATTGTTGCAATCCAGCTTATCACCTTTCTTGTGAATTGGTATGATTATTGCCTCTTGCCATTCTTTGGGTATCTTTTCTAACCTCCATATCTTTAAGACTAGCTTATGTATTTGTTCAATTACACACTCTCCTCCATGCTTTAGTATTTCAGCTGCTATACCATCCTCTCCCGGCGCTTTGTTGTTTTTGAGACCTTTAATGGCATATTTTATTTCATTTATTGAAGGGTTGGGTACAAGAGGCTGTTCATTCAAGAATTGTATGTTTTCCTCTTCAACGTCTCTCGTTTCGCCATTTAATAGTTCAGAAAAATATTCTCGCCAGCGTTCTAGGCATTCTTCTTCTTTAATAATAATTCCTCCTTCTTTGTTCTTTACACCAAAAGCATTAGGACTGAAACCCTTCTTAAAAAACCTTACTGAGCGGTAGAATTCTCTTGCATTGTTTGCTGTTCTGTCCTGTTCGGCCTTGAGTATTAGGCCTTTCATCCAGTCACGTATTTTCTTACTATAATTTTTGATGTCTCTCTTACCCGTACATGATATCCAATTCTGTTTTCTTCAGTATTGTTATTTGACCACTCCTCTTTCGATTTCCTTCTCTTGTCAATGCTATCCATGCACTCTTCATCAAACCATGGATTCTTCCTCTTGTTTTCTCTTCTTCCACATGCTTCCAAAGCACACTGTTGTACAGTCCTCTTTAGGGCATCCCATTGTCTTTCAATACTTCCAGTTTCTGTGTCTATCTGTAGTCTCTCATTTTCTTCTTTTAGTGCCTCAAAACGGTTGGATAGTTTTAATCTAAACTCTTGAGCGATTGGTGGGTTTTTAAGCCTTTCTGCATCTATTACCAAAGGTTTTTCTTGTTTGGTTGTTTTTCCAGTACAAATTCTTTGTTTTACTTCTACTAGGACCAAATAATGGTCGGATCCGCATTCTGCATTTCGTATGCTGCGAACGTTAGTTACATGCGATTTGTGTCTGATGTCAATTAGAACATGATCAATTTGATTTCTAGTTTCTCCATTTGGGGACGTCCATGTCATCTTATGAATATTTTTTCTTGGGAAAAAAGTGCTCATAACATTAAAATTAGCTGCTTCTGCTAGGCTCAGAAGTCTAGTACCATTGTCATTGCTTTCTTCATGTAAACTTTCCTGACCAGCAACTGGTTTCCACATATCTTCTCTTCCAATTTTGGCGTTCGCATCCCCCAACAGTATCTTCACATCATATTTTGGTAACCTCTTGGTAACTTCCTCCAGTCTTTCGTAGAATAAATCCTTTTCTCCATCTTCTTTCTCCATCCTCTCCCGGCGCTTTGTTGTTTTTGAGACCTTTAATGGCATCTTTTATTTCATTTATTGAAGGGTTGGGTACAAGAGGCTGTACATTCAAGAATTGTATGTTTTCCTCTTCAACGTCTCTCGTTTCGCCATTAGTAATAATTAGTAATAATAATAGTAATTATTATCATTATAAGACTTACTTTTGAGGGTATTTTTCAATGTACAAAAGATTGGTGTAAAGGTACGGTTACACCAGAGCGAACAGGAGCGAACGAGCAGTAACGAATGCGAAATTCACTTTGGTGTGACCGGCGCCTCGAGCGGCAGCGAACACCAATCGGCCGTGTTCGACAGTGCTCGGTAGTCGCATATTCGTGTTCGCGCCTGCTCCATCCATTGTCGGTTTTGTAGCGAATGATCAAAGGAAATTCGCGTTCACTCGAGTTCGGTGCTCACTTCAGTGTGACCAAGTCGGAGTGACTCCAGTCTGGTCCTTGTCAACATAACCTACTTAACCTTGTTACTGCTATCAACAGAGTTGTTTGTTGTTGTTTGTTTGGTGGTTTGTTATTTTGTAGTTTGTTGTACTAAATTATTATTCCTATTAACTATGGAGTGGACTGATGACAAAGTGTTGGATCTGATAGAAGAGTACAAAGCAAGGCCAGGGCTATGGGATCCTAGTAGTCCTGATTATAAACTGTTAAATAAAAATTTAATTCATTAAATTTTAATTCATTATCACCATCACCATTGCACTCGTCCATGATAAGGCTATGGTCACCGTGGGGTTCTTGTGGTGGACGGAGCACAAGCGAACGACACGACGATCATGAATCAATCAAGACTATTCATGTGTGTTCACTCTGGTGTGACTACTCCCATTCTCAGGTGTTCGCGAATGCTAGCGAACCACAGCGAACACCAGTGAACGTTCGGTTCGCTCCTGTTTGCTCTGGTGTAACTGTACCTTAAGAGATCATTACTCGAGTCTTTGAGCTGGATTTTTGTTCATATTTATTTTCCGAAGTTTATTGTATTGTGTGTTATGAGGGCGTTGAAATGTTATCTACTGCTGGGAGAAAAGGTTTTTCAATCAATTATTTTTTTATTGCTGATGAGTGCGAGACTTGTGCGTGGGTAATAAAGTGAATGATTGCACATAGATGCCAGACAGAGGAGCGTGATTCAAACTCTCGGTGCCCCAACCAGCTGCGCTAAGCGGCCCGCTAAAGTTCAAAGTTGAAATTTCTTGGTTTTTGGGGGCAATTGATGTCATCTGAGTGATTTTAAACTTTTGAAAATTCTCTGTAACTAAGACACCTTGAGGAATGAAATAACTCTTTTTACTCTGATCAAGCAATTAGTTTTTTTCAAAATACATTTTCTAAATTGCACCAATACTGTTTTCTTTATTTATCAACGATCTGCCTTGTAATATATCCCTTGCTAGCAGCGTACTGTTTGCAGATGATGCCAACTTTCTTATTATAGGGGATAATGTGCAGGAGCTGCAGAATCAGGGTAAACAGGTTATTGACAGCCTACAAGATTGGTGTACGGCAAATCGGCTCAAGGTGAACATAAAGAAGACATGCTTCATAAACTTCTCCATAAGTCATCCAGTCAACCCCTCGGATACCTTCAATTTTGAGATGGAATCAGAACAGATTGAACCTGCAAACGTTTGCAACTTCTTGGGAATCAAAATGGACCCTGGATTAAAGTGGAATTACCATATTGATGATGTCATGAAGAGACTGAGTAGGGCGACATTTGCTATCTCTACACTCACAAAAAGCATGACTATGAAAATAGTCTTTTCCGCTTACTATGGATATTTCCAGCCTCTTCTTACATATGGCTTGATTTTTTGGGGTACTTCGCCAGAGATGATTCGAGTATTCAGAGCTCAAAAGCGGGTACTAAGAGTGATGCTGAAAAAACCTCTGAGAACACCTTGTAGAGAACTGTTCCGTACTACAAGGACGCTCACTCTGCCCTGTCTGTTTATTCTCCAGTCAGCAATCCACGGCTACAAACATAGAGCATCCTGGACTAGAGGGATAGATATTCATCACTACAATACAAGATCCAGGAATGCCTACAGACTGCAGGCTCACAGAACAGCATTCTACGAAAATAGCCCAAACCACATGAGCATAAAAATTTTCAACAATCTACCTTCTCAAATAGCAAGCATTGACAAAATACATATTTTTAAAAATAAATTAAAGGACTGGCTGCTAGATGTTAGCTTTTATAGTTTAAGCGAGTACTTTGAACACTCATAATATTTTGATGTACTCTATCAATATATCAATTGAACAAAGGCTGTGATTTAATATTGAAATGTAGTAATATGTTTGTATGTATTAATTTTAAATTGATATCTATTGTTGTATTTTATTGTTATATTATATTTTGTAATGACGATTGCAAAACAATTTTTGTACATGCAGAGATGAATAAATTCAAATTCAAATTCAAATTCAAATTGTAAAAAAAATTGTTATGAAAAAACGAATTGCTTGATTGGAGTAAAAAATATTTTATTTTACTCCACAAGATGTCTTAGTGACAGAATTTATCAAAAGTTTGAAATCACATAAGTAAGATAAATTCCCCCCCCCCCCCCAAAAAAAAAAACGTGTACCCCCATCTTTCACAAAATAATTGAAGAAAAATGTTTTTCCCCACAGCAATACATAACATTTCAAAGCCCTGATAATATTCAAAACAATTAACTTTTAGAAAATTATGAGCAAAACCCTGCGCACAGCCTTAATTTCAGTCAGTTAATTTTTTTTCAATTCAATTTATTTATTAACACACTCATCCCAAAAAACAAACATAACAATACAATAATACCACATATGTATAATACTCAATAAAAAACAAGAAGGCTAAACAACAAGGAGTTGTGGTGTAGCAAAGAGATGGGATTAGGTCTTCCAACTATGGTTACCCATGTACTAGGAAGGCGTTCAATCCATGAAAAAGGAATGTGGAGAGAAAAGGATGAGATAGAGGGAAGGGATAGTCCAAAAGACCAGAGGGAAGCATCAGTAAGCAAGCTTACAAATCAAAAGAACCGTTTCTAGTACTATTTCATAGATAAAAAAAAATAATTCCTCTTAATCCAACAACTGATGTTTTGTTTCATTTTCTTGGTTACTTTGGCACTATTTATAACGTGTTCAGGAATTTTATTTATAACTTTAGAGCTTAGAGTTAATGGAGATTAATAAATTACAGAATTTTTAATCTCCAATTCCTATTGAATTAATCAATTTATTTGATAAATTCGTTCAATTCAATTGTTTCAAGCATACTTTTATTTGACTAATGTTTGTTCCAGGCCCGGCGCATCCCGACACGAGCTACTACATTCGGTACAGAGGCGCTGTGTACGCGGATGCCGGTAAATTCTCGCGCTGCATCACGCTGTGGTCCTATGCACTGGACATGCAACAGCAGATGCTCGATCCACTCAACCCGATGACACAGTCATCGCTCTTCTCCTTCACTGAACTGTTCTCCTATATGATGGGCGAAGAAGGTAATTACTGTCACTGGAATTGAACCAACATTTGGGGGAATTATTAGCCGTGCTAGGTATCCGGTCAGATAAGATGTGACTCGAACGTATGGGCTCTTAGACGGTGGCCGGTTTAGTTTCCTCACATTTCTTTAGACTTTTTATAGCTAAAACTCACCGTAGTTTTCCAACTACTCTAGTGCATGGGTTACCACAGTTGAGTAGGTCAATTTTCGTCTACTTCTTACTCTTGCTAGATATCTGTAATTTTTTTTTTTTTTAGTTTTGTGGTTAATATTTTGGTTTCTTTAATTAATTTTTTTATTTTTGTGAGTTTATTGTTATTAGTTAGGGAACAGAATCTCAAGTTTTCAATTCCATTTAGATGCCGCCAGCAGAAGCTGAAGCTCGAGCGCTAGCAGCGAGTCAAAATATAGCATACGGTAATCATTTGTGTAATAACATTTAGTAGCTCGTGAGCGAAGAAAGGAATTTATAATTTATAAAGAAGAATAATAAAAAGCAGATTTCGTTATTATACTATTCTTAGATATAAAGAATATAATAACTTTCTTGCAATATAGGCTAATAATGATAGTTTTATTGTAGTCAAAATAAAAGAAAAATTACAAATAGGGAGGAAAAGTTTTTTTTCTCAAAACGTATAGAATACAATTGATAATTGTATTATCTTTGTGAACTGTCCTCTCCACCAACGCATTTTTCAAACAATGATTGATTTATAATATAATCCTGAGGAAGGCGATTAATTTTTTTTCGGAGGATGAAGCCCCCATAGGTCTGAGACCTGTGCGTGGGTAATGAATTGGATGATGGTGATTGATGAATCGGACCTACAGTTTTAGGTGGGTTCTGAACAACCGGGAAGTGATTTACAGCAGAAGACAGAGTATTTTTGCTGACCAATTCAATCGGTCACCCTTACAAGGAGCGCCCAGGAGTTTTGTTGCTTATTTCTGATTGAACAGATACCTGCTTCGGCACTCGGCTATCACTTTCCAATTTTTAACATTATGAGAGTTGTCGTCTACAAACATTTAAATTCATTCATGCGATTTCGTATGTTGAAGTAGTTGCACTGCAAACATTAATCATTAGAGATTAAAAGATTACTATTTTTATTTACATATTTTATAAATTCTTGGTTTTGTTGTTCCATAACGACCTGCGTTGTTAATATTGACTTTTTATGGTAAATTCAATGACTTGCAGTCAATTTTAATTGAGGCCAAACCTCTGAAGATGAGTCTCCATGACTCGAAACGTGGACCTAAAGTTAGTAAAAATATTTTTTCTCAATGAAAATTGACTGCAAGTCATTGAATTTACCATGAAAAGTCAATATTAACAACGCAGGTCGTTATGGAACAAGAAATCCAAGAATTTATAAAATGTGTAAATAAAAATAAAAAATCACCAACCTTTTTGAAAATAAATAATCAGAAAATTGAGAGTGGGCCACTTTAAATATCTAGGTTATGGATAAGTTGGAATTCAGGAGAAAAAAACCATCCAATCCAAGAAAAAAAAATTGAAATTGCCTTTCAGTTGACCAAGACCACATACAATAAAAATAACTTTTTTCACTCAAAATTCAGGCATTATAAAACCGTTATAAGGCCGGAAGCACTTGATGCAGCAGAAACATTAGCTTTAACAAATAGAGGATTACAAGATGATTTGAAAAAGAAAGGAAGAAAAATTTTAAGGAAAATATTAGGACCAAAACTTAAAAACAACGTAGAGCATTTGACTTCAAATAAAACTCTTTATAAGAAGATTGAACAGTGAAGATTGATAGTTTTAAAAAAGAAAAAGAGTTTTACGGTCACATATTCAGAATGAATGAACATAGACTCACTAAACAAATATTCGACTTTGAAAAAAAACGACAAAATGTACCTGGTTAAATCAAGTTCACCTTGATTTTAATGAATTGAATATTACAGAGAATACAATAAAGAACACTGTACGTTTAAGAAATTTGTTGAAAGATGAAAATAGAAGATTCCAAGAGAACTAGAAGAGGTACTGTAGTATCAGAGAAGAGGAGAAAGACAACATCGTTCTAGAAACCAAGAAACCGATACAAGATTTGAAAGCTTTGCGGAGGGAATGAAAGAGTACTGGAAGAAGCGGAAGGAAGCATCCATGAAGAAATAATTGATTCAAAGTACTCCAAAGTTGGTTGATTCGGAAAAAATAATATAGTTGTCTTGAATAAGGTACACTAAGCTCATAGAATAGGATTTTGCTTGAGTAAAGCCTTTGCCTGCCTAGAGTCGCTCTCAAAGTATGTTTTTGAGTAAAAACCACTCTAAATAAAACCACTCTTGTTTGTGTTTTCAGGACGATCGAACTCACGCGGCCGACGGGTGCCGTCAGTTACGTTTGAGGACGTGTTTCACGTGCTGGAGCGAGCCGTGAAAGAAGTCGGCGCAGGATTGATGGCGCTAGCTAAGCAACCGGACCTTTCACGCACACCTGCGCAGGCCGATCTGTCCCACCTGAATCGAGTGCTGGTGATCGCCCTGCATCTCTCCTGTCTGTTTGGCCGGCTGCATCCGGGTATGACCGATGAGCAGAGAGAGCAGGCGAGCAAGCTGTTATATAAACTTGTCAAGTTGAATGTCCGGGGCGCTAACGGACAAACGCCGCTCCACATCGCCTGCTATGCCGAAGCTACACTTGTCGGACGCTATCCGGCTTGCAGGTCAGTCATCTCAATTCAATTATAATTTTTTTTTTTTTGCTGATGATGCCCACATGAGTCCTAGACTTGTGCGTGGGTAATGCGGTGAATGATTACACATAAATGCCTGACGGTGGAGCGGGATACGAACCCACGACCGCTTAAACGACAGTAAGCTGAAGTTGCGACACCCCAACCAATTGCGCTAGGCGGCCCGCCAAAATTCAAAGTATTTAGGAATAATAACAGATAGCATTAGAGGTGGGAGGATCAAATTTCGTATCTATGTTCCAGGCTAAGGAAAATTTTATATAAGTTTGTTCTATTGTGGAATATACTCACTATTGAAAAAGTAAGAATGGTGTTTTTGGCACTTGTACAGTGAATTATATGATATGGGGTAGTTGGCTGGGGTGGTAGCGGAATTTCTATTAAGCCTTTAAGCCTGGCGGCTCTGGTAGCGCAGTTGGTTGGAGAGCTTGTCTTTGATAAGATAAGGATCTGGCTGGCTTCGTTTCTTGCAGCCTTGGGTTCGAATCTCATTCAAGACAGCCCAGAAAGTGTATCATGGATATTTTCTATCGCTGATACGCTATAGTATCTTGTTCTGGGGTGCTGGAAAAAATAATTTAAACCTGATATTCAGGATGCAAAAGAAGGCTGTGCGGGTTCTGGAAGGATTGGGTCCATCTAATTCATGTGGGCCCATTTTCAGAAAATACAGGTTCCTCTCAGTTCCAGCCCCATTGTACTTCGTTGAGACTGTGATTTTTGTCTTCAAAAATTCGGCGATATTTGAAGGCAGCCATGTTGGCCATACTTTTGGCACAAGAGGAAAGAGTTCAGCTGTTTTTCAGTGCCCAGCTCACAGACTTAGTTTTTTGGAAAGGGGGCCGTATTATTCTGGGCTCAAGCTTTTTAATTGTCTTCCTGAAAGAATAAGGCTATGTGGTACTCATAGGCTATTCTTGTCATCTATTACTGATGTGCTGGTGGATGTGTGTTCCTATACTGTAGAGGAATGTTGTAGTGCCTTTATGGTTTGACATTTTTGTTTTACACAAATGCATTTATAATTTCTTTGTTTTCTTCTCTTTTTATTTATTACATGTTACATGCCACTTCAGCACTGCTCAGATCTGTGGCTCAACGTAATAATAATAATAATAATAATAATAATGATAATAATAATAATGATTCAGCCATGGAAGTTTCTCATCATTCACCCTTTCACCTCATTACCCACGTTCAAGTCTCCAGACTTATGTGGGCATCATCCGCAATAGAAATAACAAAAAATATGGCTGCGAAAAAAGTTATCAAGATCTGCTTGAAGAAACCAGTCAAATATCCTACAGAATTTTTTTTTTGAGGATGAAGCCCACATAAGTCTTGGACCTGTGAGTGGGTAATGAGTTGGATGATAGTGATTGATAAGTTGGACCTACAGTTTTAGGTGGGTTCCGAACCACCGGGAAGTGATTTTACAGCAGAGAACCGTGTCTTTTTTGCTGGCCAATCTAATCGGTCACCGTTACAAACAGGTCTTATGAGAACGCAGCTTGTTATATAATAGTAGTTTATGCAACGATTTTATTTTGACCCTTATTAAAGCACGAGTTAGATGTAAGTTATAACACGAGCGAATGCGAGTGTTATAAATATCTCACAAGTGCTTTAATGGCCAAATAAAATCGTTGCATACACTATTTTATCTACGACCACTAGTATACATTTAATTAAAACAATTTCATTTTACCTGTGACTGTCAGAGATACCTAACCTCTCATCTCAAATACGAGAAGTTATAGTAGATTGTTAGGTTAGCAGCTTAGTTAGCAGTTTGATCAAAATATCAGCTGATAGTTTCACAATATTGAATTACGATATTGATTCCATCAAAAATGCTTCTGATTGGTCCAGAATCCGTGTTATAATGTAGAACCTGTACTATAATGAGCTCTTTATGCAACGGGTTTCAAAAAGCATTTCGAAAAGACAGCTGTTTTGGCATCAATTGTGAAACTGTAATGTATACATTATGACATGGTCGTAGATAAAGATTTCAATTTACTTACTGTTGAACAGTTATGTGATTTTGATTTGGCATTTTTTGTTTACACACGACCTAATGAGTTCCCTATAATCCCTCATCGTGGTTTTGAGACCCGTAGGCAAACTAGGCGAATGCAATTTGAACCACGCTGTAGAATGACAGCGGCCTGTGTTAAGCAAAAACATAATCTATTCCAATATCCTTATACTGTAGTTAAACTTAATAAATACAGAATATGCTATATCAATTAATAATTCACCTTTAGAAATCCCACTATAAAAACTATGTGTTGGGGTATATGAGTAAAATATATTTTTTTAAATGCTATGTACGAGCATAATAGGCTACCTTGTTATTTTTCAAGAATGAAGTTAGATGTGTTAGTGCATACATATTTAAACAAAATTAATAAATGTGAAAAAATAATAAACTACCTAGAGTTATACAAAATAGCTATTTGATAATTCATACTTATTAAATTATAATAATATAATAATATTATATTTATAATAATATTTATAATAATCAATTGATTTGAACTCTTACTAAATTTTCAAATTTTATTTGTTTCTGGTACAACACATGAGTATACAAATGTATAAAGCAATACAAAGCATACAAAGAAAAAATCATATAACATCAAAATTTTGAACCAACTTTCACATGAACCTAAGGTTTGTTTGTGAGTTGTGAGTTCGTTCATGTACAATTGAAAATGAATCAGAGAATTTAATAAAAGAAGGAAATCCAATACAATGCCAATATAGAATGAATCGGTATGAATAAATATAACAAAAATTTAAGAAAAATACAGATGGCGTTACTTCCTGATCTATCTTCCAAATTATGAATTTTCTTTTGATCCGATAAATAATTCTTTCTACTTTTATATCTACTGGAATAATGTTATACATTTTTGGTGCTAAGTAAATAAACGATCTTTGCCCAAAATGCCGTGTTCATTCTGGGAATAACAATATTTACATTCCTTAACCTAGTTTGATGAATGTGATCTACAAATCTAAATTGTTCTGGTCTTTTCTTCAAGTATGAGAGCGCGCCGCCTGAATAAAACGTTGTCTAACACTGAGTACTTTACTTTCTTTGAACAGTTGAATTGTTGGAAACTGGTTATTTTTGAAATTTATAGCTCCCCAAACAATTATGTTATATCTTAGAATAGATTCTACTAAAGAATAATAAAATGTTCTTGAAGTTTCATGGTTCAGGATCTTGCGAATCTGGTAGAATTTGAAAATTAATTTTCTGATCCTTTTTATATTTTGAATGATATGCCAATCCCACTTCAGATTATCGTCCACAATTGTGCCTAAATATTTTATTCTATCGAACAGTTGGAGTTATTTACACAAATTATTCACAATACGCACTAATCAGTTATATCTCACAGAATAATGTAATCAAAAAAACAGAAAAATCGATAATGTTCAGCTAATAAAGATTTTCTATATTACCATACAAAAATCAATCACTAAATGTTGAAAGGCCGATCTAATATAAAATAATAACTGTTCAATAAACTGTCTAATAATTCAAGAAGAACGTCTAAAAGGAACAATCAAACTTATGTAGCACAAGTCCGTAATACAATAATAGCTAAGAGTAGAAGTCCACTCGTATAAAATGTAAATGAATTCTCACAATACAGTCACAATATATGGCGATTATCACTTTAACAACAAACGTATGTACTATGAACAGAACTGCCATTTGTTATCTTGAAAATTTTCAAACAAGAATGAACTCATGTTTTCCTAAGTGCTCGCTTTAAATAGGTTTTATCATGATCAAGATAGAACTAGATATCTCTCCATTTTCTATCAACTTCTATCGAATTCTAAAATAAACAGATAAGACATTCTACAACTTTCGATAAAATTCCATGAAGTTATAATTAAACATTCTACAGGTGTCACAGATAAACTACAAGGCGAGGAGGAGAGTAATTAATTGTTTCTAGAAATCAATATTGACACAGGCAGATAACGCTGAAAATCACTGTTCTTTCTTTATTTCCATGTCCACAACATTATTATAATATTATCTTATGTATGAATGATCATGTTTTTGTTGACAATAAATAAAACGACATAAATGAACGTAGACCTCACGCCCAAGATTAAAGGTGCTTGCATAGAGGTACATACTCCAAGTACTCAATGATGATCACCATCGTAAAATTAAACACAATCATCAGACCTAATCCTTGATTCAATTTGCGTAGTCTATTTTCTACAAAAATTAGCTCTGTTTTTCTTCACCAAGGCTGCGTTTCTATTTTCCAGACAGCTGATTTCTCAAATCAGATTTCACATAAATATATGTTGAATTAATTTATAGAAGAATATTAATTGAATTTGTATAATTATCATTTACTTAGTAATCACTTGCTATTATATTTAACTGGAATATTAGAAATGTTTTGTTTCTCTCAAACAAATATGCTATTCTTATGAATGATAACTTAATTCATATTTATGAAAGTTCAACCAGATAAATAAGAGGGCCCAAGGGCTATTTTGAAATCTGATTCCAATTGCATAAGATGGAAGATCTCATTTTTAAAATCATAAGATTCCTATATAGAAGAAGGCCTGAGTGCCTTTCTTTTTCCCCCTTTTAAATATCCTTTTAATGCAAGCAAATTTTGAAAATCCTTACAAATGCATCGCTGGGCATTCCTTAGAGGAAGATCCTTGCAAAATTTGGTAGAATTTGGTCCACGCGTTTAACCTTGAATGCGTTACAGACAGTCAAATGCAAAATGGTCGACTTGAAACAGAGATCTCACTTCATTTGGTCAACTACTTCATAATGAACAACATTGTAGTCTAGATTCAAGCCAACCACATTATGGATACACTAAACAAATAATATAACAATCTTGTGTGTTCGGGTCTACTGTAGAATAAAAACAATTTATTGTAGAAAAATAAAATGATTTATTATTAGAAATAGTGATTATTCATTACGTTATATTCACTGCACCACATTTGTAATATGCGATCTGTCAATGTTTGCAAGGTATATAATTGTAATTTCTCTAATAATGTAAATGAATCCGAGTGTTTGTTTCATTTGCAGTTTTCCATCAGTGAACCTGATCAGAATGCTGCTAGCTGTTGGTGCCGACCCCAATGCAAGAGATGACCAGGGTAACACGCCACTGCATCTTGCCGGCAAACTGCGGCCCTGTTCCACGGCACTGGCGAAAGCACTGATCGAAGGAGGCGCTCATTTGGACTCAGTAGACGGCACAGGGCGCACCTTCAAAACCTACCAGAAGGACACCTACTACTGTGTACAGCCTCTCAACTATATCAAGCTAAGTTGCCTGGCGGCTAGGGCTGTCAAACACTACGGAATCAACTATAAGACACCTGGGGAACTGCCAGTCACGTTGCAGGCTTTGATCGACGAACATTGATCATAATCAGATCCGTAATTATTTGTCATGCGATTTTCATGACATTTTAACGATTTTTCGGGCACTAATTTGATGGATGTCTAACTGTATCAGTTTGTAGCTCAGAGTCAGAGCTCAGATTGTTTAAGTTTGTAGGTCACAAGCCCAGATTTGAACAGATTTCAATGATCAGTGATCATTTGTTTTATGATTTTCCGGACATTTTAAACGATTTTTCAGACACTAATTTTTGATGGATGCCTAACTGTATCAGTTTGTAGCTCAGAGTCAGCTGATTTTGTATCAAATTGTTTCAGTTTGTGGCTCACAAGCCCAGATTTGAACATATTTCAATGATCAGTGATCATTTGTTTTACGATTTTCAAGACATTTTAACGATTTTTCATGCACTAATTTGATGGATATCTTGTTGTATCAGTTTGTAGCTCACGAGCCCAGATTTGAACAGATTTCAATGGTCAGTGATCATTTGCTGTACGATTTCAGAACATTTTAACGATTTTTCAGGCACTAATTTGATGGATGTGTAGGTGTATCAAATGTTGTATCAGCTCTGCTCATGAGCCCAGATTTGAACATTGGTTAATGATTATTGATCATAATCATCAATTTTAATGATTGATGGATATTTTTTTTTCAAAGATTTTTCACGCACTAACTGGGTGTACATTTTGTTTTTGTTAAATTTATCAGTTTTCAACATTGGTTGATGAGAAAGGATCATATGAATTTCAATGATTGTTGGGACATTTCTTAATGGATTTTTCAGGCTGGATGGATATTTTTTAAATTCTGTATCAGTTTTTAGCATTCAAACTCAGTTTCCAGCATTTTTGATGATCATTGATCATAATTATCAATTTAAATGGTCATTTGAATGGTTAAACAAGGTTTTCAGGCCCTATTTTAGCAAATGTCGAGTTTTCCAAATATTTTACCAGTTTTAAGCATATTTTTCTTGAGGTATTAAAGCGTTATCTATTGGCGTGAGAATATTTATTCGCAAATTATTTTCTGAAATATGGGGCCTCGAGGTTGGTTTTTTCGGTTTTTTGAAAGCAATTGATACCACATTAGTTATTTGAAACTTTTGACATTTTTTTACAAGTAAATATACATTGGGGACAAGATGGCAGACATATTTTTAATTTCAACCAATTAGTTTTTTTGGCATAAATTTTTGAACATTTTTTTATATTTAAAAAATAACTAATTGTATGATCAAAATAAAAAACAAGTAGTTTTATTCCCTATGGTGTCTTGTTGTTATAAAGCGATCATCAACAGTTTAAAATAACTCCGGTGAAATCAATTCCCCAAAACCAAAAAATTTCAACTTTGAACTGTTGTTTCACAAAATAATTGATAAAATTTTTTTCTCCCAGCGAAAACATTGAAAATGTTGAAATACATTATTTTTCTTAAGTAAATTAATAAAGTAAACGATAACATTTTTATGTTTCCAATATCTAATACATAACTTCGATAAAAAATTATGACCAAAACGCTGTGCACAGCCGTAACGTATAAACGTATTTTTCAGTAATTTCCTGGTTATTTTAAGTAAAAAAATAATACAATTTGTTTCTAAATTTAATATTTAAGTGGTAAAAGATAGATGTATAACTGTGTAGAATTGAAATAAATGTTGAAAATAAAAATGTTAGAATTAACCGTTTGAAAATTTAGCTCAACAAAACATATTTTCAGTAACTTTTAAATTAATATTCAAATTTCTATTCATTTCTGAATTTACTTACTTACTTGCTAACTAAGTGATAGAAGAAAGTATGGAATATATTGCGATTTAAATTGATTACTCACTCAGCTAAGTCGAACTCGATAATGCTTTTTTTTTATTTAAAATTTCATTGATGTAAATTTTAAAGTATAAACCATATTTTTATCTGAGTTCGAATTGATATCGTTCAATAGATTATTTTTAAACTGAGACTTTCAATAATGAATTACTCTCTATGTGCTACATAGAAACTGTACTTGAATATTTTTAATATACGACGCCCATTTTTTCATGTATAATATGATCAACTATGCATTGTTGCTCACCAGGTTAAATTTTTGACATTTAATTTTAAAATTTCATAAAATATCATCAAATAAGTGTCAACATGATTGTATAAATATTAATAATATGTTCAACCATTCAATATTGGACACCAGTTTGTGTTTGCTACATTTTATTTAATTTTTTTTATAAAATATCTTGGAATTCAAGAAAAAAATTGATAACATCATTGTCTGATAAGTTGTTAGTGATATAATGAAGTGATAAGTAAGTTACATTATTAACTATTAGTTTCTAATTAGTTACATAAGTTAGTTCGATTTTTCAGGTGTATCAAGTTGAGTTATTTGTTACTATTGACAGTATCTTGCATTGGTTCTAGTTCAGTTATTTTATTTATGTATCATTATTTGGAAGATAAATAAATAAAACCTATAAAATAAATATATATTGAAAAAGGAATATCTTATACTAAATAGAAAATGAATACATTTTGAAAAAAAATCTTTAATAATTATTAAATATTTGAGAGCACTTTATTTCAGACCAACTTTTTCCAATACATATACTCCCAATAATTTCTGAATTTTAGTGTAATTTTTTTATGATAGTTCTTGCTAAATTTTATTATTTTGTATTTAATCAAATTTGTTCAGTTAGATACAGTTTAACTAAAAAAAGAAGAAAAGACCAACTACATTATTTTCATTGGAACTTATGCAAGATATTAAACTTACATTGAATTTGCAAAAAAACAAATATCCTGTTCAATGTACAGTTTGATTATAATATTTCAATTTCTACTGTATTCAACAAAATTAAATTATAAAGTTTTTTTTAGTAATTGACCTTGTTTGAAACTGCCTGATGTATTTAAAATGAAGTGCACACCTTTATGAATAGCTTCGTATCGTTTTAGCCTATGTACGCTCTTTGTAACAAATAATAAAATTTGTTGTCGAGTAATTAAATAATTGGATAAGTTGTTTTTTTAAATAAATCAATTATATAATTTGTTTGTACTGTGTCGAGTGTTTAGTGTATCACAATTTAATTTTGTTGTATTGATAATCGCTTATAAATGTAGGTTTCAATAATTTTGAAACATTTTTTTTTATATTTCGGTTGTAATTACAGTATAGTTATTATTGTTATTTATAATAGCCACTATTTACTATGTAATTTGTAAGTGTACACAGTCGTGTCTTTTTTTGTTGAGATATAAAATAAGTACCAAATTGAGATCTCCATATTGTGAATTTTTAATCATCCTAGCACTGAAATTAATTTCTTTACTTTATAATATTTTATTTCTCCTTCATCTTACCATTCTGCTGTATTTTACTTATCCTTCATCATCATCATCATCTTCTTCTCTATCTTCTGTATTCTTCGTCTTCTACTTCTTCTCTTCTTCTTCTTCCTGGTTTTTCTTCTTTTCCTTCCTGCTTCTCCTTCTCCTGTCTTCTTCTCTTTCTCCTTCTGTCTCCTGTTCTCTTCTTCTTCCTACTTTTTTCCTTCTTTTTACTTTTTCTTCTTTTCCCTTCTTCTTCATGCTTTTTCATTTCCTATCTTCTTTTTATTTTTTTTTCTTCTTGACTTCTTCCAATTCTCACAAGAATGAAAAAGTATAAGAACTGCTAGCAGATCAACTTCAGTTGTCCATTTTGGACATTTTTAGGCCCGTATTTATGAGCGTTCCATAAGACTTCTTTACGCAAGGGGGACTTGAAAAATAATTTTCAAGAAAATTATTAGATTTGATTGGCCAGCAAAAAAGACACTGTTCTCTGTTGAAAATCACTTCCCAGTGGTTGGAACCCACCTAAAACTGTAGGTCCAACTCATAAAATCATTATCATCCAACTCATTACCCACGCACAGGTCTCAGACCTATGTGGGCTTCATCCTCAAAAAAAAAAAAAAAAAAAGAAACCTTTTAGAAAATTAAGTGGAACCAATATCAAATAAAATTGAATTTTTGGCTGAGCTATGAAAGAATTGTTTTAGTCCTGGGAGCCTTACCGGCAGGCGCGGCTGGTCCTAAGTGTTCAATTGTTCAATGAACCCCCAAAGTAAAATCTATTTGTCAGTAATTATTTGAATATTGAATAATTTAAGATTTCCATTGTGTAATTACCGGTACCCTATATTACACGCTGTTTGATCTACTGAGACGCTTGAAACAGCGCTGCCATACAGTACTCATAGAGTTCACGGGTAGACATCGTTCATTAGGATTAGGAGAAAAGTCTCCAAATGGTGTAGACTGGGAAGTGGTGGAGGTACGTTATGGAGGAGATTGAGGAGACTTCTCAATGCAACATAACAGCAAACGGAGACTAGCTGCGAGTTGTCTCAAGCCACGACTGTAGCCGAACCTAGCCGAGTTCAGCCGAATGACCACGTGATCAGTTCAGAACGGTTGCTTACCAGTTGCCCTACCCGTCAGTTGCCCGATCAGTCGGGCAAATGACGGGTAGGGCAACTGAAAACCAATCGTTCAGAACAGTGACTTCCGCAAATTACGGCCGAAATTCGTGAAGATTATCAGATAACAACAGTTGCAGCTGCCAAGGAATTTTTTTATCTAATTGTGAATAGTTGTATTGAAAGATTCAAATTCAATGGACACTCGTTAATTTCCAATTTATTTGATAGTGAGAATTATTTCAACTTCAAGGAACGTTTTCCTGAACAAATTCTCGATGACGTTCTCAAATCTTGTGGACATACTTTGATAAAAACAAATTAAAAACAGAATTGAAAATTCTTTATGAAAAAGATGATTTCAGAAATGGAGAAAAGTTACTGATTTACTAAGTTGTTTAGTTGAAAATAATTAACAAGAGTGATTAAAGCACTCAATATTCTTGTTACTATTCCAATGACAACGTCAGAAGCTAAACGATGCTTCTCTTCTCTTAAGAGGATTAAGACATTCCTCAAAAGTATGATGGAAGATGATGACTCAATGTTATCAATAGAAAAAGGAATGGTCAATGGAGTTTGTAGACTTCAATGAGAGACTTCAAATTCGAATTAGGAATAGGCCTCTATTTTTTATTTCTTATAACTTCATAATCTTTATACTTATAATTTATGCCTATTATGACAGTAAGTGTGATATGAAGGTAGTGCTTGTGAATTAGATTTCTTTGTGAGAACAGTTGGTACTTTATAGCTGTAGTTTGGTATACTGTGATGGTGGTGGTTGTGGTGATGGAAAGTCTACTATTGAATGAACATCGAAAAATATCATCATGCATGGAGCTGGTGGAGCATCTCGAATGCAGATATTATTAAATATCATTCTTGGATTTCTTGTCCCATAACGATCTGCGTTGTTAATATAAACATTTTGTTGTAAAGACGATTTCTAAACATTCAAGTTGCTCTAACTCTAACAAATTTTGAAGATGAATGATCAAAATTGGAATCAAATCATAGAAAATAATGTCTATTTCTATTAACTTTTTTTGGTGAATTTAACGACTTGCAGTCAGTTTTAAATTGTGAATATATAATGAATGTACTCACACTTGACCGAACTTTTTCGAGTTATTGAATCTCTTCTTCAAGGCATCCTAGATCGGCGATGTTGGTTAGAAAAACCAGCAATCCAGCAGATGCTCTCAGCAATCACAAAAATGGAAAATGAAGAAGTGGGAGACCTACTGCTGTACAGCAGTATCACTAAACTGGATTGGAACTGTTATTTCCAGAAAAATTTGGGAAATCAAAAAATATATCATTTTAAATAATACAGAAATTATTATAGTTATTGTTAATGAGAACAATAATTTTTGATTTGAGTTCAATAAAATGGTAACATCAGCTGATGAACCAGGTCAATTTTGATGCATAAACAACAGCAAGATAATTAAGTTGGTATTGCTACCAGTTACCGGTTTTCATAATCAGCTGACTGCCTCCATTTTCTAACCCTAACCCTCATATTTTTCAGTTCTTGACTCTTGTCCAACAGTGATACAGTGAAGAGCTGTATTGTGTTCCAGTAGTTTTTTCAATACACCAGTGAAATGTAGTCAATTTGTTATTTAAACAGTAGCCCACTGATTAAATATTGTGCTCAATTCATGTGAACACAATTATGGATATTTTCACAAGGTAAGCAGATTCATATAAATTTGCTTCCATTTATTAATTTATTCTGGAATTTCAATGAGCTAATATTTGATATGATGATCAACCAAGTAGTAACTATTTTGGTACACCTCTTATTAGAACTTGAATGCTAACTAGGCTAAATTAATGCTATTTTATGCTTCCAAGGAATGTTTTTTTTTTTTTTTTTTTTAAATCAGCAGCTACTCATTTGAACCATGATCTACCAATAATTGGTTCAAATTATTCCAATCCTTGTAGATAATTAATCCATTATTCTTCTCAATGACAAAATGCTCTTCAAGGTCTCATTTAATTATTATTATTTTTTATCTCTGTTCTTTACCTCATATTCAACTCACTTTCTCAATGCACTTGTAGTCTTGTACATTATTTGTATTCAGTAATTATTAGGAGGCCCGCTACTCAAATATATGCACATATCCCACTTGCACATTGATATTTTCTTGTTAATCTTCAGTGACTATATTAAGTAAATTCGTATGGCTTTTCGTGGTGGGGAGACCCTTACGGGTAGTTCCACCTCGCCGTTTTTTAACGACTGCTTTTTTTTATATGCAACCGGGACCGACGGCTTAACGTGTCCTCCGAAACACGGAAGTGGCTCGAGAAAAATATCTTGTACTCAACTGGGATCGAACCCATCAGACCAGCGATAAGCCAACTCGGCTACGCCGACTCCAGTGACTATATTGACAAGCCTACTGTACTAATCCAACATTTTTAACATGATGTTGCTGCAACTGAAATCGACTTATTTCTGTGATTATTCCACTTTTGATTATACAATTCTTTTTGGTAATTGTGCCGCAGATGTTGGCAAATAAAAAATCACTTGAAACTTCACCAAATTGTAGTATTATGTCTCCTGATCACAATTATCAAGTTTTTAAGTGTCGGTCTCAATTAAATAATTAATTATTCAATATTGAAAACCTACCTTTGGAACAGAGCCCCAAAATGACTATCTTCAGCAATTAACTTTAATTGAGTGTTTAGAATGCATGAATCTTTGCAATACAATAATTTACATTTTAATTTATTAATTATTTACTCATGCAATTTATCTACTTAATAATAAAGGCATTTTCAATTTGTTCCAAAATCTCATCACTTGATGCATCGCACATAATTATACATAACCTATCCACAGCCTGGGTTTTAGGCTTTTGGGCCACGACCTTTTAAATCTGCATGAACATTTCGCGCATGCGCAGAAGCGTAGTCTGCGTGAATGGAACGAAGTGGAATGGAAACTAGAATGCAACTGCATAACCAAACCTTTCCTAACCTGGCTAGATGTGACTGAACCACCTTTAAAATACCTTTAAATATTTAACTTTAAACCTTTAAAATATTTACAGAGGTGGTTCAGTCACATCTAGCCAGGTTAGGAAAGGTTTGGTTATGCAGTTCATTCCAGTTTCCATTGCTGTTCTGATGTAGATGGCACTCCATTGCTCTATCTGTTCGTCTATGATGTTATGCTTAAGGTACTATAAAGGCTTTTCAGAGCCGTATTTATGTTCAAAAGGTGAGTTTTTAATATTGAATAATTAATTATTTAATTGAGACCGACACTTAAAAACTTGATAATTGTGATCAGGAGACATAATACTACAATTTGGTGAAGGTTTCAAGTGATTTTTTATTTGCTAACATCTGCGGCACAATTACCTTCTTTTTAAATCGGGTTCACCATTTGACGTTTGAGACATTGTTGAATATAGTTAGCAAAACTGTTTACTTGAAACTAGTTTGTAAAATATTTTTCAAGTTTGATGCCCGGTTTCTCAGTCGTTCATTAAATCATTCAATAGCTATTGATTTATTAGCGGCCCTGAGGTTTGTTTCACACATACCTGGCAGTCGGGTAACTGGTGTTTACTCAGCTGCAGGGACATAGCATCATATTAAGCGCTTATCACTTACCTGATATTTGAAATCATATGATACAATATAATTATCTCAGGCCTACCTGTCTGACGGGTAAGTGTGAAACAGACCTAATGAACCAATTGCTACTGAGCGACTGAAAAGCCACGCATGAACCACGCATTAAATCAATTACATAATTTCCATGCCAGTCAATCCAAATTACTCATTACAAATTTAATCTCATTGGTTTCCTAATTTATTCCAATATACAGTAATGATATTCTCAATGGGATGGGATAGCAAATTATCATTAACTCCAAGTATCCTCCAACATTATTCTCAAGAAACATTGCTCATTGATATATTTGATAAATCAAGTGGCTGTTTTACCCCTTCAATACAATCATTGTCGGAATCTTATTGATTCTGGCTTATTTTGTAGGGATTTCCATTTTAAGAACAAGTATTTCAGAGTGATTATTTATTTATTCAACTGCATCAAAACATGTGTTTCTATGTTTTTCTTTGATCAGTAGGCTATAATGGGGCACACAGTTTAATGCTGAAGGGACTTGATCATAATCAACATCATCACTTTGAATGCATGCTATAGTTAATTGAATATTGCCAGCACATTTCAATTTCCAGTCAAATTTACAAATTTTTAACAATGTCACATTACAAAAATAGTTGTATGTAATTGAAGCATAATCATATAGCTATCAACAAATAATAGCAAACAAGGAGAAGGAGGAGGTTGAGGAGATGAAGAAGAAAAAAATAATTAGAAAAAGAAAGTAATATAAAGCACACGACTATTTTAGTCCGTAGTTTCTTTTAACCGTGTACTAGTCTTGGTATTATGTTGATAGTCTTGTAATTATATGCTCACCAACATATATTACCGTGTAATTTATTCACATTTGAAGGTTGAAATCAAAGGGAATGTCAACCAACATACTGAACAGCTTTCAATCCCCAAAAAAAGATGTAACGATGGAATAGTAGAAGATGGAAACTATTCTATTCAGAAGGAAAAAAGGAAGAAGATGTAGGAGGAGGAGGATTATAAAAGGAAGAGAAATGAGGAGAAGAATAAGCAACAGAAAATATGTTTTTGTCTTCTGACAGAAATGTACCGTACCATATTCATCTGGGATATTGTAACCTGCATTTCTGCTATTTATAAGCGTAGTAGGTCTAAATTCTCACGTTACACTTTCAAGTGATTTACTGTTTCATTTCATCTACTTTAACGCTGACTCAAGTACTTCTTTATTTATTTTTTTGACATGATTACATATGAGAGCACCTCTTAACAAACAAATGTAACTATAATATATGGAGGAAATATGGAAATAAGTCATTATACATTTGAGAAAAAATTAATTTAATTTTTTTATCTATTTTTAAAACAAAACACACATACACAAGTCACGCAAAAAATGAAAAATATTTAAATACAGTAGCTGCAATCCAAAATTATACAAAAGTAAAATCTATAAACTATTTAAAAAAAAATATATATATTACTACTATAAATGTGGAGATGGAAACCCCTTCTAACTATGGTTGCTCACGTACTAAAGAGGGTTTCTCATAATGTCATTGTAGGAGGAAGAAGGAGAAGAAATGAAAGGTTACAGGATTTAATGGGCGAAAAGCAAAGCTAAAACTGCTATTTATCAAAAATCAAAGAACAGAAAAGTAGTGTTGCTCTAGATCCAATTGCTGATATCATTATTCATTTTCTTGTTTATTTCACTATTATTGGGTTATTGATTGGGAATTTTGTTCATGATTTTAGTAGGCTACTTATGTATATTAGCTGTCTCCTAATTGATTTAGTATTGGGTTTATAGATCTGAAATTTACTTGATTTTGTATCAAACTGTATTGGCTGCTGACAATGTTATTGGCGTAAGGGAAAGTAGTTTTGTTCTTAATTATGTATTTTATGCGCATTGGAAAAATAACAGTGACTATAAGGTACGGTAATAATGATGATTATGATGATCAAACATAGAATATGATATATGAAGACGAAGCAGGTGATGGTGAGGTTAAATAGCGTGAGAACTTTTTAATTTGATAAAGAAACAACAATACTAATAGGGCCTAGATCTACCAGCTGGTTATTGAGCTCACTTATTATGACATCCGTAAGAGTGCTCATCTCCAGGGGCGCACCCAGACGTTTTGTTTGGGGGGGGGGGGGCTATTGAATATTCTTCCCCCTAAGATTTTGCTGACCTTCTTTGGCCACAACTCGAACATTTGTGCCAAATTTCAACAATTTCGGGTTAATTATTTGAGAGATGATCAATTTGTTTAGAACTTTGTTCAGTTCAGTCAGATAAAATAATCTACATACGCCTGGCTGGGCCCTCCTTATAAGGGTGACCAGTTGATTCGCCAGCAAATAATACTCTGTTCTCGCTTTATAATTACTTCCGGTGGTTCGGAATTCACCTAAAAATATAGGTTCGACTCATCAATCCCCATCATCCAACTCATTACCCACGCACGGTCTCAGACCTGTGCGCTCTTCATTCTTAAAATAAAATTAAAAAATAAAAGATTGAAAAATCGGTTTCTACCAGTTGCAAATTTACCAATTGTCACCGTTCAACCAACGATTACGCACGAAGGCATGTAGTGTTGGACAGGAGGGAAATTTTGTTCTAAAAAAGGGAAAAAAGTTGCTGAGAAGTCACCGCAACAGAGCTTCATCAGTAGTCTGTCAGTTTGAAGCGACCGAAGCTGTGTGCTCGTGACAGTGCGTTGAACAGTTGGAACATAAGTGTTGACGTAAGTTACAATAAAATAATAAATTTTTATAATAATAATTTATTGTTAATAGAAAAAATCAATAGCTTTTAGAACAAAAAACTGAGCATTAGCATAATTTTTTCGTCAGCAACATTTTAATTTTCTAGTTTTCATATTCTTTATTTTTCTCCCTTTTTTCTTCTCTTGCTTATCCATTTTTTCGCGTTATCATTCATGTCAGGACGAATCCCGTCATTTTCAACCCCCTGTTGTACCCCCCGTGGAGGGGAATTTATAACTGAGAAAATATTTGGGAATGATATCACCAAAATGAAAGGTACTTCCTCCCAAAAAAGGCACAAATTAACCTTTCTTGAGTTTTGGTTGGGAATTTCAGGGAGGGTATATCCCCCCCCCCCCGGATTCGTGTCTGATTCTGCGGGGGGGGGGGTTTAGAGAGATACAGATTAAAAAAAATATTTTATAGGGTTCCCAAATTCTCAACTAAGAAAAAAAATCACAGAAGTTTTTCTCCTTCTAACTCGCTCTTACCCTTCAGTAGGTTGCACTCCGTGTTTCGGAGGACACGTTAAGCCTGTCGCTCCCGGCTAATAAGAATAGTTAAGTCACATCAGAGACTTGTTCCGGTGCGACAACTCTGACAGCAGACCTGAGCCAGCCAGGTCACTCAGTATTATTTTTATTACATTATAGTGCTCATTATCAGTACTACTCAAATCAGTAAGTTTTTTAATTTTCGGGGATTGTAGAAAGCCCTCTTCATTCATCATCCACCCTTGGTTTCCCCTAGTTTGTATAGACCCGACAGACTCTTGGAGAAATTCATTTTCATCAGGTTTACTTCTAGAAGGGAAAAAATATCTGTTTTGCTACTTCATTATGCTAACATTTAAAAATGGTACCTATTCAATAACAGTGATTATGAAGTGATGATGCCTCTATATGAGTCAGACACTAGTGAGTGGGTGATGAGGGGATGATAATGATGTACCGGTATGGATAGACCTACAAACAGTTTCAGTTGGACTCCGACCGACTACATAAATAATAACGCAGGTGTTATGATTTTTTTGCCGGTCACCATTCCAAGCTTAGCTTATGACTGAAAATCACGATCGCCCTTACACCACGCTCGGCAAGCGGCCAATCGCTCCCTTGTTAAAAGTGTACTGTATCTGGGACTCTCCTCAATTTCTTTAGGTTTTCTAGTCATCCCCAAATTTCAATTTCCTTAAAGTTCTTTAAGCTTCATTCAAGTTCTTTAAAATTCATTAAAGTTTCCTAATTTTGAAATTTGGTACACATGCTCAGTTAAGGCTCTAGACGCGTACTAAGAAAGAATTTCGAACATTCTCTACAAATACAATGTAAATTGACGGGTTTTCTTCTAAATTGACTCAAATATAGGTTTAAAAATTTCTCAAAAATAGAGCGAAACAAGCCATCAGTCTTGATTGTTTAAATTGCCTCTCATGTGGCTCCAGGACGTGATAAATAGGGCGAGCGATGCGAGCCTGCCGATCCGTAAATATAATGATTGTTCAACAAGTTATTATAAAAAATTATTCGAATTTCCAATAATCAGAATCAATAATAATTAATATTATTTAGGATCATCCAGTGAATTCTTGTGAATGCTAAGCATGAGTTTTATAGAATAGCATTAGCACTTGGGCGTGGATGATACCTTGAATATTTGAATAAAGGAAAGAGTACAAGAGAGAGAGAGAGAGAGAGAGAGAGAGAGAGAGAGAGAGAGTGAGCGAGTGAGGGAGAGAGGGTTTGAGTGCGAGATGTATTTTACGCACTCGACCTTGCTATGTCAGTAAAAATCAGCTACCTTCTCGGGCGTTGTCACAGATGCAAAACTGGGCAATTTTGTAATCAACCATCTAGGTGCACTATGATCTTGCCTTTTTCATTCAAGATTTGAGGATCTGGTATTTTAAAATGTTTGGTTTTGAGGATTTAGGTTTCAATGACTCGGATTTTAGGATTTAGGTTTTGAGGATTTCAAATTTGGATCATTTTAGTATCATGAAAGATTACCAGAATTTGAGGGAGTCTAACATGAAATTTAAAAATTCAGATTTTATTTTCAAGCTGTTATGTAAGTTTGAAATTCCCGCTGTCCAATTACACCTAGAAAATGAGAAGTATTTTTAATATTTTTTGAAAAAACTATACATATGCCAAAATATCCAGTTTTAACTCTGAATTTTCATAGCAGCAGTTTTTTCTTCGCATTAGATCCACTCCAATGATTGATTTCTAATAAAATATTAAAATTTCAGAATAAATTTACTCTTCTGCAGTTTGTCATGTTGGTATGTATCAACAGTTCTACAGTTGACAATACTTGAATAGGTGGATTGCAACGAGAATGGCATTTGAAGGAAGAGTTTTTAATAAAAGAAGAGGTGGATTGTATTACAATTCTGGTACATCTTCCAATGATTCTCCAAAATCAGAGGTGGTCCATCAGACCATCACATTCATTTTCTCACAAAAAACTCAGTGATAAGTTGTTAGAATATGAAAAACACATTGATAATTTGGTAGAACATAAAAAAACAGTGATTTCAAATAGTGTATTGACGTTATGGAACAATTTACTAATAAACGAAGAATTAGGTATGCACCATTTTTGTAAACATAACCTTAATATTTCTTCTGAAACAATTTTAGATTTAGCTTGCAAAATAAACATATTGTTACGGTTTCTAATGTCTAAAATAAGGCTGGCAACACTAAAGTTCACATTTGCACTTCATTTACACAAATTAGTCTATTTACACAAATCAATTGTAAGTTCAATAAATAAAGAAAAACAGATCAACAAATGACAAGCTGATACTTATTTTCAGTAATTATTTACAAGATTTAATGAATAAGTAATTACAGGCTGATCAATAATAAAAGAAACAAGAGTCCAATAAACTGCAAAAATGAATAATTAATTACAGGCTGATCAATAATAAAAGGGTATTTATTGAGTATCCGAACTTTTCGATTTTTCCAACAATTTTTTCCCCATACACTCAAAACACACTAGTAAGTAATAATACACTGATATTTTGCGGGGGCAACGCTTATTTGGCATTTAAATTAGAGTTTTCTGATGGAACTATTTTTCTTCCGCGTATGAATACTTCCATCACACTGTAACACTGCCAGACTAGGCTAGGTTAGGTTAGGTTTGGTTGGTCGGCCATCTAGAGCTTAGCAAGGTCGGTCAAGTAACCATTCAATCCAAAAATATAATAGTTTGAAAACATATGTTTTCTTTGAAATGCTATGATTTTGTGTTTGGTCAGATCGACAATTATTGTTAGATCACATGGAAAATATTCATTCATATTTATTCATTACGTGAAATGTGTGATACAGAGTGCAAGCTAAATTTTTTAGAATCTATACGCCTTAGCGAAAAGGACGTGATTGAATTTTTGTTCAGGCATGGTATTTTTAAAGAGATTTCGGTGTGTTTAAAGTGTGGTGCGGAGTTAGTTGTGAATAAATCAAATCTTAAATTTCGCTGTCAAAAAAAAATTCGACGTGGGAAGAAGGCGGCTGCGGTTTGTGGCTTTACTGGCTCGGCAAGGGTGGGCTCGTTCTTGGACAATTGTAGACTCCCAATAGAAAAATATTTGATTCCAAGGTTTGGAGTCAAAAAAGCGCATTTCGCCGGCTACCTTGCTGAGTTTCAGTTTAAGCGCCGATACCAGCGGGAGGAGCGTTTACATTATTTTTTAAAAGCGGCTGCGGAGTTGTATCCCCCCAAGTATTGAAAGGTTAGTAAGCTTAGTTTTCTTCAGATATGTGATTATTAATTTGATTTATATGGTTTTATGGTTGGGAGTTCATATGTTTGCAAATTATGAATTTTTTAAATGAAAAATAAAATTTTCGTCAAAAATTTTTTTTTCGAAAATTTAAATTTTTGGGTAAAAGAGACGCGACCCCCAAAAAATTTCAACGGATTATTGCTTCATGGGGTGTGTAGATGTCACAAAAAATTTTTTTTTGGAAAAGTCGAAAAGTTCGGATACTCAATAATTACCAATAAAAGAAACAAGAGTCCAATAAACTGTACAATAATGTAGAAAGAAATTATAAAAAGAGCAACTAATCATTTACAAAAAACCAGTCCAATTCGTTATTTTACAGTCCCAAATAATATCACTTAACACAACGTCTTCAAACTATTAGTAAGCTGAATAAACAGTAAACACTTGTCTCTGCACTTGACACTGTCTAAAGACTGAATAAAGCACTGTTTACTCCACTGGCACTGGATTGTCTTTCTCATGAGATCTGTAACACATTCTGACACGCAAGCTTTTGTAAAACTAACTAGCTTGTTCACATGGACTTCTTTATATAGCTGTTGTAGTTGTATAATTCCAAGAATTGGCGGCTTCTCGAAGCTTCAAGAATGCTTGGAATATAGACCTCAATTATTGTTCAGGAAGTTTGAAGAAATCTTGAGAAGTCTCGAGAAATTCAATTGAGTGAGAGAGTTGCAGACTTGAATGATAAGAGTGACAAAGACATGTGAAGAGCAAGAGAATGAAGATCGGATGTCAATGTCACGTCTGACCATAAAAACAATCTAAGTAGAACAACATAGTTCTATGTGCATAAATAACTGCTTTGCTTGCTTTTGTAACAATATTTTGCTCATCTTGGTCTGCAAGTACCGATATGTTAAACAGTGCTAAATTATTTGTCCAAGAAAATAATTCAGAGAAAAATACCTATGATGTCAATGCTAGATTAGTGTATGTTCAAAAATATGCAATTTATGTTTACACAAAATGTAAGAGATCAAACACCAGCAATGGCTTTCTCTGGAATCATGAACCTCCCTCCTCCATCATCCACCAGGTCGATACCACGAACATGAACTATGTCATGGATAGTGTTTGCAAGCAGTCCATGAAGGATCTATTGCCAAAAGAATTTTTTTCGTCAATTATTTTGTGAAATATGGGGTTTAAAGTTGACATTTGTTTGTTTTTATGAGCAATATATTGATCTCACCTAAGAGTTATTTTAAATTTTTGATAACTTTTTAAAAATGACAGACATCTTGAACAATAAAATGATATTTTTTATGTCAATCAAACAATCCATTTAAAAAAAAAAATGTTTTAAATCCGAAGAAAATTTTTTTTTTTTTTAATTTAAAAAATTAATTGAAGTATAAGAAATAATATATTCTCTCTAACAAATATGCTGTTCTTATAAATGATAATTCATTCATATGAAGGCTCAGCCAGATGAATGAGAGGGCTCGAGGGCTATCTTGAAATCTGATTACAATTGCATATTATGATGAAGCACATTTTAAAAATCATATCTTTCATATTATAGAAGAATGCCTGAGTACTTTTCCTTTTTCCGTCTGAATATCCTCCAAATGCAAGCTAATTTCGAGCATCCTTCCACATAAATCACTGCACGTTCCTAAATTCATGCAAAATTTCATAAAATTTGGTTCACAGGTTTGGCCGTAAATGCGTTACAGATTGACAGACAAATGCAAAATGGTCGAATTGAAATAAAGACCTTGCTTCGTTCGGTAAAAAAGAGTTTTATCTTGTTGCCACATGTCAATCCACATGCAGGAAGTCAGGAGTAGTTCGAATAATTATAATTCAAAGTATAGTGTCATAAATATTGTACACAGTAATATGTATGTATATATGTTTATCGAATGAGTAGACCTATATATTGGCATTCAATTGTAACTGGAAATAGCAATCATTTAAATACTTGAGTAAACGAAGGACACTCATGTTCTCTTACAATATTCAAGACACGTGGAATGACTGACCATTGCGAGCTGTGGTGAGAGAAGAAGAAGACGAAGTTGGAGAAGAAGAAGAAAAGTGGTCATTTGTAGATAGATACACAGTTTAACATTGTAAAAAGAAGAGGAAGAAGAAGACGTAGAAAAAGAAGTAGAAGAGCAAGAAGAAGAAGAAGAAGAAGGGAGGAAGTAGAAAAAGAAAAATCTAGTATTAAAACTGACACTGTATTTCACTTTTAAATAATGTTTTACTCACATATATTTGAGATGCTTGAGGAATGCATTTCACTTCTGAAAAGAAGCTTCGTCAGCCTGCCGCCAGGGGTTATGCTTTGTTGAGGTTGGGATGAGCAGCCATTATGTAGTTAAAAATTGCGTTTGATTTGAATTGTATTTGGTCATTGAGTACGTTGATTCTATCTTGTTTATGGTGTTTGAATATTTCATATTGCTCCAGTGTATTTAGTTTGTGGCTTTTTTGGAATGTGTGTAGAATTTCCAGCATCCTAGCAGAAATATTTTTACAGCACATAGAGAACACTAAAATACTGAAAAACACCAAACACTCAAACAAAATAATTTACTGGCACTGCTACGTTGATGACATTATCTACAATGGAAACCAAAGACAGTGTGAACAACTCCTAACACAATTGAACAAAACCCATAAAAACTTGCAATTCACAGCAGAATATGAAATAGACTACACCTTAAACTTCTTAGACCTAACTATCAAAAAGCTAAATAACATGCACAAATTCAAAATCTACAGAAAACCAACTCTCACAGACACACTCATTCACAACTCATCCAACCATCCAAATCAACACAAACTTGCTGCTTTTAACTCCATGATCCATAGACTCCTAAATATTCCACTATCACAAGCTGACCACCAAGAAGAAATCAACACAATCAAATATTTAGCACAACAAAACGGATACAACACCATTCTAGTAGACAAAATCCTGAATAAAATGAAAAGTAAAAATCCAAAACCTGCAAACCAAAACAGATTTATCACACTCACATATTTCAACAAAAAATCACACAAAATAGCTCACATCTTTCAAAAATCCGGATTTAACACAGCATTCAGAACAACAAACAACCTAAAACACCAGATCCAACAAAATCCAGCTCACCTAACAAACAGCACAATTCACAAATTCAACAAACCAGGAATATATAAGCTCAAATGCAACACATGCCCCAAGTACTACATAGGACAAACAGGCAGATCATTCAACACAAGATATAAAGAACACATCAAAGCACTACATTCCACCACTGACTCAACATTTGCAGATCACTTAATCAACACTGGACACTCACACAATAACATCCAAACTGACTTAGAGATTCTACACACATTCCAAAAAAGCCACAAACTAAATACACTGGAGCAATATGAAATATTCAAACACCATAAACAAGATAGAACCAACGTACTCAATGACCAAATACAATTCAAATCAAACGCAATTTTTAACTACATAATGGCTGCTCATCCCAACCTCAACAAAGCATAACCCCTGGCGGCAGGCTGACGAAGCTTCTTTTCAGAAGTGAAATGCATTCCTCAAGCATCTCAAATATATGTGAGTAAAACATTATTTAAAAGTGAAATACAGTGTCAGTTTTAATACTAGATTGTTCATTAAGTATTTCGTCATGGAAAGCATCACAGAGAAAAAGAAATATACGAAGAAAAAAAGAAGAAGAATATTGAGAAAAAGAAGGAAAAAATTATCATTTGTAGATAGGTACACAGTTTAACATTCTAAAAAGAAGAGGAATCAGAAAAAGTAGAAGAATTAGTAGATGAAGAAGCAGAAGAAGAAGAAGAAGAAGAAGAAGAAGAAGAAGAAGAAGAAGAAGAAGAAGAAGAAGAAGAAGAAGAAGAAGAAGAAGAAGCAGAAGAAGAAGAAGAAGAATAGTACAGATTGGTTATATGGTTTGGAGGTTCTAAGTGTTTGGAGGATTATAAAAGCGAAATACCACTGACTCCAAAAAAGTCGAAAATTGGTACCTCTTTAGTCGAGAATCTTGACGCGTGCAAAAAACATGTTTCAAAAACATTTAAACAATATGCTCAAAATTATTGATGTTTTTCTAGCGTTCTCAAGAACTACACAACTAAAATAGTTGAAATTTGGTATATATGTAGATTATATCTATATAAATAAAATTAGAGTTTTGTCTGTACATTTATCAGAATTGTATATTTTTTGGTTATTTTTACGTTTTATACATTAAATAAGCCGAAAATAGTCTTATCTCACTTTCTGTCTGTCTGTCTGTCACGGCCGCAAAGGTATTTTTCGCGGCCTTCTCCTCAAAAACGAGAGCATCGATCGGGATTTTAGTTATTGAACAGTATTGAAAACATTATTGACAATGTCTTTAGCTATAAAAAACTAAATTAACTTTTTTTTCAACAGAATAATAAACGTTTAAAAACCAAGTATTGTGCGATTTGGATACATTTCTTCCAAGTTTTATTACCACATAAGAATAAGAACAAATCACGTAATTTATCATGATATATCAATCAGCTGTTCTCAAATATAAATGGTGGGCCCTTCGCGGCGTTATTTACGCTGTCTGCAGACTTGTGTAGTCGGAACATTGCAGTCTTTTAGGAAACATATGTCTGGTGAATTAAAGCTCATCTTATGTTTTATCAATTATTTCTTTATTGAAAAAAAACAAAATTTTCTAATTTCAATTTATCAAAACAAAATTTAACATTTTAGGAAGGTGCGGTTTGTGCTAGGCTCTTGGGAATTCGCCAGGTAGCACTATTATTACCACATGAGAACAACAACAAATCACGTAATTTATGATGATATATCAATCAGCTGTTCTCAAATATTCTCTCTGACAGTGGCGGATTAATGAATTTTTATGGGAGGGGGCGACATACCCCAAAAATACCCGTTGGTCGAGGGGGGGGGGGGGGGTTATGGAATAACATTTTTGGAAATAGCCTTTAACCGCATTTTACACCATTCTAGCAATTAAAATGTAGTAGAAATATAATTTTTTCGTGTTTAAGAACAATCAAATTTCCCCTAGCTAGAGTAGTTTATTTCTGTATATTCATGTGGAATTAGGAATACAAATTTTTTATACAATACAATAATTATGTCTTGAACAAAAATTGCTTTGCTAGCTTAATTTTTATCAAAATTTACAGAGAAATGAACAGAGTCTAAGCAATTGAAGTGATAGCCGCGAGGCGTAGCAGGTATCTGTTCAGTCAGATAGAGATAAGCTGCGTTCTCGTAGGTCCTGTTTGTAACGGTGACCGATTATATTGGCCAGCAAAAAAGACACTGTTCTCTGCTGTAAAATCACTTCCCGGTGGTTCGGAATCCACCTAAAACTGTAGGTCCAACTCATCAATCACTATCATCCAAGTCATTACCCACGCACAGGTCTCAGACCTATGTGGGCTTCATCCTCAGAAAAAAAAAATTTATTCGTGATCGTGATGATTTTTAGACCTATATATATATTTAAATTAATCTCAACATTCTTTCATGTTTCATAATACCAGTACTACAATAAATACGTATTAGGTCAAAACAAACAGAGATTTATATGCCCCTACCTATTCTATAAAAGATTAATCTTATTCAAACTAATTTCACTTGATATAAGATTTCCTTCATTCTCTGTCATTTGTTAATTCGTCATTGAATTAAAATTATGTCAACAGTTAAAGATAAAGTAAAGGTAATATAGAAAATAAGACAAAATAAGTATTACAACATTAATTCCCGGCCGGCGGAGGCGGAGTGGTAAGACAAGTTGGAGGTATTCCGTCTGTGGCGGGACAATTAAAAATTGAACCGTGTGCATGTCACAAGTGTTACCCTTTTTAATTTTTTAAAATGTGCAAGCCCTCGCGGGGGGGTGCGGTCGCCCCCTCCGCCCCCCCCTTTAATCCGCCCTTGCTCTCTGATAACTGTCACTGAAT
Organism: Conomelus anceps; assembly: GCA_948455865.1. NCBI lineage: Eukaryota > Metazoa > Arthropoda > Insecta > Hemiptera > Delphacidae > Conomelus > Conomelus anceps. The sequence goes on from OX418216.1 coordinate 149,721,139, forward strand.
TGTTTACGTCCTAAGTTGTTAACTAAGCTGCTAACAACTTCATGATCGTTGCTATCAAAAAAGCCGAAACATATTTAGTCGTATTTCTAAACATAATCCGTACGAAGGACGGGTAGCTGCTAGTATATGTATTATATATGGTTACCTGGTTACCATAGTCTTTAGGGCTGGATCCGGGCGGAAGGTATTCCTGGGGTTATGGGGATGGAATAAAAATTTTAAACTCAGGGACGAAGTTTTTTATAATTTTGGAGAGAAAATTGTCCCTCTTTCCCACTTTCAACCCACTCCTTAAATTGATAGATTATTATCTTTTCGTTCTGAAATATTTTAGATATCAGTAGTGAAAGGTAGGTGGTTTAAAATGAATAAACAAATATTTACTGATTTTCGACCAACATAATTGACAAGTAATGAAATTTTCCATGGTTTTCGTTCATCTTCGTGAAATCAGGACGCTAAACCGAGAGGATGTTTCAAATCCGGACTTTCCGGACCAAATCCGGACGTATGGTAACCCTAATTGTTAAGTTTTGCATTTTAAAGCGTAATAAGGATCATTTTTGAAAATTTTTCAATAATACGCTGAGTTTAATGTCTTCCCCAGCGTTTTTTTAGCGTTCCAAAGAACTACGTGGCCGAAATTTGGTTCATGGTCAATTTTGTTCCAAATGCGTAATAATGAGAGTTTTAAAAAATTCCATCAAATTTTCCGTTCTTTACTAAATAGTTTTCATTGTATTCGTTCTCATGGATGGCGTACCCGAAAAAGTTGAAATTTTAGTGTAAATTTCCCCCCACGAGCCTGCTGGTTTTGTATAAATTTGTCCCCCCCGGGGGTCCAGGGGGTAGAGTCCCCTGGCTAGACGAGCGAAGCGAGCCTGGCGGTTAATTAAAAAAAATTATTTCTTGAGTGTTGAATAAATTTCAAACAGTTAGGGAAGTGATAGCCGCGAGCCGTAGCAGGTATCTGTTCAATTAGATAGAGATAAGCTGCGTTCTCCTGGGCACTCTTTGTAACGGTGACCGATTAGATTGACCAGCAAAAAACCTGTTCTCTGCTGTAAAATCACTTCGGAACCCACCTAAAACTGTAGGTCCAACTCATTAATCACCATCATCCAACTCATTACCCACGCACAGGTCTCAGACCTATGTGGGCTTCATTCTCAAAAAAAAGTTCAAGTTGAAATGAAGTCCGATTATTTTTTTAATTGATAGCTTTTTGAATATTTTATTAATGAATGGCTCCATTGATGAATGAAGCGCACATTCCATTCAATAAATGAGCTCTGAATGAGTAATAGCTTAGTTTTTATATATACGCCGGTTTAATCTATCTTTCTTTATATTCCAGTATTTATGTGGGCTTTAACGGGGTCGAAAAATTATTATATCATATCTGTTCAGTTCCTGCTGTCTGTATTGCAGAATGTGGATCTGCTGACTCTCTCACTCACTCTCACTTACTCTCTCTCACTTTCTCTTTCACACTCTCTCTTTCTCTATGTCTTTCTCTCTCTTCTCTCCCTTCTCACTTGTCTACATTTACTGCATCCTACGCGTGTATCTATGCACATAGAGAGTACTGTACTGATTTTGATAACAGAAAAAATTAAAGTTCTATAAACTTATTCATCATATTTATGGAACAATAATTATTGTACAGTACGGTATGGTTTAGGTAGGAAAATATTTGAAATATTGAACATTTTAAATTTTGTAATAAATGAACGTGTGTCACTCATTTTTAGAAATTCCGTTCTAGATGTTTCAGAAATAGATGCCCTTGTAAGGGTGCAGTAAATTGTCAATTTTTTATATCAATCTAATATTAAAACTGACACTATTTCACTTTTATATAATGTTTTACTCTCATATATTGGAGATGTTTGAGGATTGCATTTCACTTCTGAAAAGAAGCTTTGTCAGCCTGACAAAGCTTCTTTTCATAAGTGAAATGCAATCCTCAAACATCTCCAATATATGTGCGTAAAACATTATATAAAAGTGAAATACATTGTCAGTTTTAATATTAGATTGTTCAGTATTTCGTCATGGAAAACATCACAGATTTCTATATCAGTTGAAATTAAATAATAATTCTGTGAACAGTAGACCTCACGCCCAAGAATAAGGGTGCTTTCACAGAGGAACTCGATGTACTCGATGATAATCACCATCGCAAAATTAAACGCAATCAACAGACCAAACCTTTGAGTTGGACCTACAGTTTCAGGTGGGTTCCGAACCACCGGGAAGTGATTTTACAGCAGAGAACTATTGAGATGGGGTAAGCAAAACCTGATATCAAATCCAAAGATTGGACAAAAATAGAAATTGCATAGAAAGTTCTAAGAAGATTTCTGTATGAGATGTGTTATCATATCGAGAGTGCTTGCTAAAAGTGCGTTAGAAAAATGCATTTCCGTTCATGCATATACATTAATGCACCAGTTGCAAATATAGTGTGATCTCAACCGAACCGTCAAATATAGTTCAAGCTCTTGCCTACATCTTGCCAATTTCATAATGTTATCAGTGCTAATTTCTCTTTCAAATCTTTCTCTCTCAAACATCCTTGTCTCTTTCCCACTAATTTATATTAAAACCCGTAACGGCTGTAGTTCCATATATTCCCCATTAAACAATTGAGAAATATGAAAGCAACGTTAGGGTTAGTTTTGAGTTTGGTACAGTTGTCGATTATTTTTATATCGAAATTTTCATTCGATTGTTTTATGGGGAAGATACGGAAGTGCAACCAAATGTAACTTCAATTGTGATATGTATTACAATTGACCAATGAATTTTATTTATTTCTCTCAGTATTTTTGATAGTGATGTTGTGGTAGACAGGAGTAGTCCCAGCTCGGGAGTTTGGGAGGGGGGTTACAAATGGGTTTTTTGACCTTATTTTGCCCCTTCTTCCTAACCCTTCTCAAGAACATTTCTAATGTCATGACCCCTCTCTGGGAATGGTTTTGGTGGTAGATATCCGTAATGAATAATACTGATGTCTGAATCACTCTAATTAATAACATATGAAATAACTATAGATTCGACTGTCACGTCATTTTCAATCTCAATCAAACTAAAACAAAAAAAAAAAAAAAACAGAAGCTTAATTTATATCCTTCTTAGATGAATATCCTACTAAATTAGTCCATAGGGGGCCAAGCCTCTTATTGGTCGAACTCCACATTGAAGTCCTGTCATTGGCTGATACTGGACACGCCCATTAGTAACACAAAATAACCAATTTGGAACAGCAATGATAAAAAAGTAAAATTAAGCAAACAAAACAAAGGAAAATTATTGTGGCATGATATAATATTAGATATCTGTTATGAAGAAGCAGAAGAAACAAAACTTTTTCAAGAACTGCCGATGTGCATTTTTTATGATTCGGGAAGCATATCGCTCACTGGCAACAATAGTGGCATAAGTCTAAAAAACTACTTTTCGAGAAAAAGCAATTTGAAGTTTTCTGTTTCTTCATAATACATTTTAAAGTAGTCACATAATATTATTTCTCACTTTTTTCTATCTTCTAGATAGAATATCATTGGAAGAATAAGAGATAGTTGGTCTCACCCTTGAATTATTTGTTATTATTTTCTATTAAATCATTTAAAAAAATTATTTTGATTTGTGTCACTATTGCTGCAACCTTACACAGCTTTTGGGCATCTTGGGCTCAGATTGTTGAAAGATGACTATTATTTCCAACTTCACAGGCATAATAATTTTCATTATTTGGACATGACCGTAGTCTCAAGATGTTGTAATGATACTTTTTCAAATCTTGCAGCCTATTTGAATGGTTGACTACGAGAAACTAGTGAATCTGTCATGTTGTAAATTGGATTCAGAAAAGCAATAGAATTATTAAATTAAGGTGAATAAATAAATTCGCAAACAGTACATTAAATACATTGTATTAATTTCATAAAGTTGGTACAAAATAAACAGACATTGACATGTTGCAATTTTCACATGGTGACATCAAAATAATTATGAATTGTATAAATATAAATAAATTTGATTCTGCAAAAGTCAAGAATAAAAAATTATGAATCATTTGAAATAAATTTATTGAACGAAATTCAGTGTACTACTTTGTTAAAATAGTGTTCTTTGCAACAATCCATTCCCACATTTCTTATGGAATTGAAATTCATGGAGGAAAACGCATCTCAAACTTGAACAAAATACTCCTTTAAGAAAAAGAAGCAATAAGAATAATTCTAAATCTTAAGAGAGAGGCAATCATGACAATGATTGCTCTGTCTTGAAATTTAGAATGCAAGCCATTTTTCAGTGAGTTAAACTTTATGACGGTGTTAAGCCATGTACATTAATAGGACAATATTACATTTAAAACTAACAATTCTAAATTACAGCGGCAATTAGATATTCAGTCATGATTATAATACTAGAAATAAAAATAATTTTACAATAAAAAACACAATAAAGAAAAATTTAAACATAGTCCAATGTACATGGGCATAAAATTTATTAGGCTAGTTATCTACCAGGTTGCATAAGCATTGACATAAATGCTTCAAATTCAAGGAAATGTTAAAAAAATATTTAATAGAATTATCATGCTGCAACTTGAACGAATTTATTGTAAAAAAAAATTATTTTGACTTTCTTCTAGCCTACCATAAATTAATGTTTAAAGGAACAGCAGATGACAAAATTTGTTGATTGATTGATGACTAACTTACATTTGCAACCGCAGTGTTACAAGGTGTACTTCAAAGACTTGTAGAAATTCGCATAGCTCTTGGGAATGAGATTAGCATTAACCAAGCTTTGAAGGTCCTCATATTTTTTTTTTGATATTGGGAGAGGCCCGCTATATGCTCTAGGTATCACAATGTTCTTGTAGATCTGCAAATTTGATGATTTCCTTGTCTTTGACATTTCTTTGACATTGACACGTTTGAAGAAATCGTCTTTGTAAGAAATTTTATATAAAAAATGACCTTCTGTAAGTTTTTCAGTTCTGAACACACAAACATCTGAAAATTTGAATGTTTCTCCTTCAGTATTTTTGTTAAAATTAAATGATGTATGTTCAGCTAACCATTTCAAATCAACAAAGTCATCTGAACTCATCTCCATCACTTTGATGGGGTTCGTTTTCTTGCTTGCTGATCGAACTAGGGTCACATATTGACAAGGTGTATATATTGGTCCAGATTTCAGAGATCTTTTAACATTTTTCTCTATAATAGAGTGCACGGAATCCCCTTCATTCTGGGTGTGCCCTACAACTAAAAACTTATGAGTGATTGATTTGATTTTCAAGTTTGCTGTGGCATACAAATACAAGGAAATTATGAATTTGTTCTTCTGTTGGCCGCAACAGTTGTCAGAATACAATGTGATTTCTAAATCATCCGAATCAGCCTTTTCTGCTTGCTCTTTCAAAAATTTAAGTAAGCATGTGCCAATCTCTATTGCACCCCTTTTTCCTTCACCCTCATGCCACATATAGCTATGAACCTGGCCGATTCCTATTTGTTGAAACTCGCAAATGGTAAAATTGTAAGTGGATAATTTAGATTTGTAGTAGAATGATGATATTTCGCCTCTAGGCGTTGGCAATACAGCCTGTAAGTCAAACGATGCAACAACTTGATAACTATTGACATTAGCTTTATCATTAGCCTTCTCCTTTCTACTTAATTCTTTTTCCTCTTGATGTCTATCAAATTCTGGTTTGAGTTTCTCTTTCTCTTCATCACTGCTATTCTTGTATATTTCACATTTGCTACACTGATCTTTTTTTGGTGAAAAAAAGGCTAAATTGAATTCATGATTAAAAATTCTATTGTACATTGTCTCGTTTCCATAGGGTTTATTTTCTCTCTTGCATTCCTCCATGTAGTCTCTATATAATTGTGCAATTGATTTACTACCGTCAATATATTTTCGTTCTGTGTGTGCTCTGAGGTAGTGACTCTCAATTGCTGGAATTGAGGAAATGTGGGTGCGAATGTCATTTTTAATCTGGTCTGGTACTTTTTTTCTGTTGTCATGCTTACCTCGCAAGTCATTCTCTAAGAAGCCGTCTTTTGTTTTGTCCATAACCGTACGAATACATCTGTTTGAAATACCTAGAGTAGCAGTGAAGAATGTTTTGCAAACTCTCATTCTATTTGAAGCAAGTTGAAAATAGAATGCATTATTGGGTTTGCGATAATGCTGTGTCTCATCTTTCAAAGGGTATCGATATTTAGGTTTGATTTCACTCATGGATTGCAAAATAAAATTCCTCTGCTTGGTAATATCCCCTAGTGCCCAGTAATTTTTAAAAATTGATTCTCTGTCATCATCAGTGAATTTGTTATAGCATTTTAAATGACATTTAACCCCACAAGGTGGACGAATTCGCCGTTCTGGTACTACCAACCCCTTCTTGACAGTTTTATATGCTTTCCCAGAATTTCTCATAAGTTTAGATTTATTCCTTCTCCAATCTTCTGGAAAAGCCTGTTTTTTCCTGGATTTGATTCTGATTGGTGTATCATTTGAATTTTCATCAGGCCTGGCCATCATGTTCAAAGAACTATTCAACTGTTGGCTTTCAATGTTCCTTTTTTTCTTAGGATTCTCTACCTCACCTGTCCCTGAAGAATCTGATGATTGGTCGAGGTCATGAATGAAATCTGGATCCTTATCAGTGTCATCAGCAGGATCTTCATCTGTTAGCTCTAACTCTGACAACGCTGTGAATGATGCACTGGAGTCTGGTGGAGGAGGGTCATCATTCAAATCCTCAATTTGGCATGCTTCATAATCTGTAACAAAAAAATCGAATCTGTATTGTACTTGGTTGATAAAACATTGGAAGGCATAAAATAGAATTCAATGAAATATTATCATACCTTGGACAACGAAAGCTGCTTTTATTATATTTATTCAATTTTATTAGCTACCTAGACAATGCTGCTTGACCGTATGATGATGGTAGGCTATATTTTAGTCTATAGAGCCCATAGATTTGTTGTAAGTTAGTGGATTCACAACTTGAAGCTGTCTTCAGACATTATTTTCATTTCCAATTGTAGCTCAGTCTGCTCCAGACGACGAGGTGATACTATCAATTATTGTGGATGTTTTTTATTTTAATGAACTAATTGAGATTTTTTTCTCACTCACCTATACAAGTATTCAGCTCTGACTCTAACAACGCTGTTAATGATGATGCACTGGAGTCTGGTGGAGGAGGGTCATCATTCAAGTCATCAATGTGGCATACTTCATAATCTGTAACAAAAAAATCGAATTTGTATTGTACTTGGTTGATAAAACATTAGAAAGAAAAATAGAATTCAATGAAATATTATCATACCTTGGACAACGAAAGCTGCTCTTATTATATTTATTCAATTTTATCAGCTACCTAGTCAATGCTGCTTGACCGTATGATGATGGTAGGCTATATTTTAGTCTATAGATCCCATAGATTTGTTGTAAGTTAGTGGATTCACAACTTGAAGCTGTCTTCAGACATTATTTTCATTTCCAATTGTAGCTCAGTCTGCTCCAGACGACGAGGTGATACTATCAATTATTGTGGATGTTTTTTATTTTAATGAACTAATTGAGATTTTTTTCTCACTCACCTATACAAGTATTCAGCTCTGACTCTAACAACGCTGTTAATGATGACGCGCTGGAGTCTGGTGGAGGAGGGTCATCGTTCAAGTCCTCAATTTGGCATACTTCAGAATCTGTAACAAAAAAGTCAAATTTGTTGATAAAACATTAGAAAATATAAAAAAGAATTCAATGAAATATTATCATACCTTGGACAACAAAAGTTCCTCTTATTATATACCATTAATTTTTAACTACCTAGTCAATGCTGCTTGATTGTACTATGATGACGGTACACTATTTAGTCCACAGAGCCCATATTTTATATTTGTTGTGAGATAGTGGATTCACTATAGATGGAATAGAGAGATAATATGAATAATAACTTGAGACGGTATTCAGAAATTATTGTCATATCTAATTATAGCTCAGTTGGCTCCAAACAATTAGGTGATACTATTAATCATTAGGCCTATGGTTTTTTTTTCAATGAACTGATTAAGCTTTTTTTCTCACTAACCTGTACAAGTGTTTGGGATACTAACAGCCTTTGGATTATTAAGTAATAATCTACTTTCACATCCTCCCACAGAATTTCTTCTCAAACTGCCAGATGCCTCTCTATCATCAGAGTCCAACCTGAAACATAAATAATTATCACATTCATGATGCTTTCTATGACAATATGCTTGATGAATAATCGTATACAAAACTGGCACTTTATTTATCTTTAAATGAATAGGATAGAATAGGATAGTGAGTAGAATACAGTGCTAAAAATTTTGCTATGCTGCTTCATTGAAACTCTAGAATGCAGATGCTAGCTGCAACAATCAGCAAGGAATTGATTATTATAATTAACTTTTATTCACCAAAAATGAGGTATTATAGATATTTTAATATTTGAATGAATGCTAATGCTTCTAGTGAGTCCTACTATTATAGATTTTACAATTTGTGATTATGTGTAAATAACCTTACAGCAATAATTACTAATTTATAGGCCTACTGTATATAATCTGTAGTATGAATACTTCAGATATTTACTCTTGGTAATGGTAGGCATAATAGGCCTAGTAAATTGAACCATTATTTGGCAGTAATTACAAATTTATAATTATTATTACCGTATTATAATAGGTATAAAATATGTGATTAAAAACTTACCTGATACCCAGTTTCAGAAGTATTTGATGTCCACGGCTGATATTATCACTCATGACTAACTTGATAAATACTCAAAAGTGAGAGCTATTCAAATAAAAATCATAAATTTACGATCTGCGATGCACTGTATATTTGTATAATTACAATCAAATTGAATACAAAATTAGATGGCACAATTTTCAAGCACGTGCTAAATTCCTTCATTCATATGCAGCAATAATGGCACAATTCGATATAGTCCACGAAATGCAGCAGTTTTCTGCAGCAGTACCGGCACAACTTGAAATGAGTCGGTATTGCTTTTTCAGATACCCGTAAACACACTCCTTCTGTGACATTCACGGAATAACTGAGGTATGTGTCGTTACTGCAGCAGTTTTACAAGTACTTTGGCCTAGTACAACAATGACACTAACGCTACCAAGCGCCCATCTTGAGAACTATCAATGTGCCAGTACTGCAGGCTGAAAATACAACATAAAATAGATTTTTTGATGCATAAACCTGGAAATTCATAATTTTCGAGTTGTGCCACTATTGTTGCCAGTGAGCGATATGATGCTTTTAGAAATCAAAATTTTTTTAAATAGTGCATTTTTCCTTTTTTTGATAGATTTTTCGATATTTTTAATTTTCTTGTCTTATTCTCAATTTTTCCCCCCTAATTTAAAAAAAAAATTATGTCATTTTTTCTTTATTCTACTTTTTCATTCTTTCCCTTTTATTTTCAGTTTATTTTTATTTCTTCATCGGGGAAGTGATCAGGTTCAGTCAAATAAGAATAAGCTACGAATTCCTGGGCCCTCTTTGTTAGGGTGACTGATTGGATTGGACAGCATAAATGACTATTCTCTGTTGTAAGATCACGTCCTAATGGTTCGGAACCCACCTAAAAGTGTAGGTCCAACTTCCACACCATGATCCAACTTAGGTTTATTTGTACAGAGAATCTGGTACAATAGATTCAATACCTTCTTTTACTAGATTTCTCAATATTTTCATTCCTCTATATATTTTATATATTAAATATATACTTTATATATTTTGCTCCTCTACATTTTATTCTCAGTTTTCCATTTATCAATTTTTTTGATTTATTATATTTTTTCTCTATTTCATCATCATTCTAATTTTTTATTCTTTCCAATTCATTATTAATTTGTTTTCTTCCTCTTACTTACATATCATTTTTTCTTCATTGAACTTAATTTAAATGTTATGTCTTTCCTACCTGATATTAATTATTTTTTTAATTAAATGTTTTCTTTATATTTTATTTTTTCTGTTTTACAGGCAGCCGGTACAATTGACCAAGACCATATTCGGTGACCACATGTTTGAGGTTAGGCCGCATTTCTGACCAATAGAATGAGAGCTAAACTAAAGCTCCATTCTGCTATGGTCACGACAGCAAACCTAATTTGTTTGTCCGCCATCTTGATTCTTCACTTGCCATTAGCAAACACTGCCAATCCGATCTCGGATTCGAATAGTTTGCAATCAGCTGTTCCTGTTGGGGGGTAAGTAATTTAAAACTGACGTTCATTCAAGTTTTTTTTAAATTTTATTGATTAATGCATGAAGCCACACTGAGGTTGGTTGACAGGCGACAAGTTTGTTTCAAACAAACGACTAGAAACAGGGTCTTGCATTCTGCTGTGCACGGACAGGGGTAATCTTGCCCTCTTTATTATTTGTATTCATTGGTTATGTTATCCCCTCCGCCCAATACTTGGGGTTAATGATCATGTATAACATAACTTACCCAAAATAATTTTCTCTCAAGAACCCCTCAGAGTCTTGCGCCCTGGAGTGACGATAGCCTAGCATCTTTTTGGTCGTTGAGCTCTCTTCCTCACAACTTTCCTTGGCCGTTTCCCCCTAGATTTCTTGGACTTACAACCACAACTTCTGGACTTCGATCTTCCAGTCCTCCTCGGTTTCTTGGATCTTCTGGACTTACAACGTTTTCCTCTGGACCTGGATTTGGACCTTGATTTCCTGGACCTCCTTTTTGGTTTTGATCCACGATGACCGCACTTGCTAGCCAGCTGCTGTAGGAATAGACCGGTAATTTTCAACGAATCCGCTTCATCGGGCTCTATGAAGTAACAAAGACTGCTTCACTCCCTCCATTATCGGTATGCCACTGATTGAGCCCTAAGGTATTCCAGGTTGGTCTTCCAGTCAACTACTCTTATTATTTTTGTATTTTATTGATGACTAAAATTAATAATATCGTGTGACCTGACTGGCTCAGGTCTTGTGTGAGAGTTATCAGGTCGCACCTGAATAAGTTCAAGGCCTCTGACTTGACTTATCGACTGTTTTTAGACAGCCGGGACCGACAGCTTAAAGTGTCCTCCGAAACACTGGTTCAAAAAAGTATTTTGTATACTGTAGTGGAAAAATAAATGTATTTCTTTCTTCTTTCTTTTAGTCCTGAGGACTAAAAGAGATACTGATATTGATTCTTTTGGCCAATCATCTTTTATCATCCTTGCCCAATCTCAAGTAACCAATCTTCTTCTCAGCTGGTCCACCTAACTGGTCCATCAGCTGATAGCAAACTGTGTGGGATTGGATCTATTCCACTCCGCAGCAGCCAATTTGGTTAAGGACCTTGTTGATACGGCAGTAGTTTCAAGTTGCTGGGTCCATGTCCTAATAGGAGACAGCTATCGTGTGTGGGCAGCCTTATTTAAAACCGAATATTTTGAACACATGCTTCACTCGTAAAAGTGTGTGCCGTTGAACAATGTGCTGTGCTAACAGCACCAAATCTGGAAGACAGATTTACACAAGCCTTAGAACTTGTCACCAATCCTATAAGTAGCCTGGCGCAAATGGAACGCAGACTGCGTTACGCTGCCACCGCGTGACTTTTTGTAAAGTACATAATATAATCGTGAGGTACATTCTTGTAAAACGTACATATACACGTATTTCATGCTTTCCTCTGTCCAGTAAACTCTAGCGCTACCAGGGATTGGCGTAGGTGGAAGAGGAGGAGAAGGAGAAAGAGGAAGTGGCGAAGAAGAAAGAGTACAAGAAAAAGAATAAAAGTGAAAAGAAGAATATGAATAAGATGGTGGGGGAGAACAATACAGAAGTAGAGGAAGAAAGGAAGATCGGAGAAGAATAAAAGAAAAAGAAGGAGTAGACAGGAAGGTAGTGGAAGAAGTAGAAGAAGGAGAAGACAAGAGGATAATAAGAAAGAGGTTCAGGAGGAGGATGATTAGGAGGAGAAGAAGAAGAAGAAGAAGAAGAAGAAGAAGAAGAAGAAGAAGAAGAAGAAGAAGAAGAAGAAGAAGAAGAAGAAGAATAGGAAAATGAAAAAGGGATGAAGATAAAGAGGAAAATGAAAAAGAAGGAGCAGTGAAAGAAGAGAAATAAAAGTATGGAGGCGATTAAAATGAAAATAAAAAGAAGCAGATGAAGTAGATAAAAAAGAATGAAAATGAAACGAGAAAGAAAACGATGAAGAAGAATAAAAAAATAAAACGAGGGGTAGAAGAAGGAGTAGTAGAAGAAAAAGAAGAAAATGAAAAGGTAGATAAAGATGAAGGAGGAGAAAAAGACGAAGAGGAAGTTGAGTAAGAAGAATATGAAAATGTGAACGAAAATAAAAAGAAGAATGAAAATAGAGAAGAAGGAAAAGAAGGGAAGAAAAGGATGGAAATGAGGGGGAAAGAAGAATTTAAAAAAGAGGACGAAGAAAAATGAAAAGAAAATGAAGAATATTGAGAAGAGGGAAAAGAAGACGAATTACATGATGTGTTGTATGTATGGGAATGGCAATCGATTAGATAGGAATTTGAGATAAGCAGCAACTGCTGGACTGCTGGTCTGCAGGGTAATGTCTTTTCCACTAAACCATTAAACACAACTTATAACTTAAAACAGGGTAGGCCTTATTGTGGCCAGCCTTATTTTATACAAGATCAGCTTGCTACTATAATCATTATATATATAAATATATAATGCCACTATAATCATATAATCATTGCTACTATATCATTATAATCATGTAGTACAATATCATCTTTTAATCATCTGGCTCCTTCCCTCTTCCACATATTATTCACTCTCACACTCATCTTTCTATTTTCCTTTCTCACTCGCTTTGGAAGAGAGATAGTGATTGAGAGCGCGGGAGGGATAAAAATTAAGATAAAATTACTTTATTTACGTAAATTTACAAAATATAATTGTGACTGATTAAAGAGCATATTATTAACAACACAATAGATTGTATATGAGAAGGATTTTGGATATTAACAATGAGATTTCATGTGAAGCATTTACGTAATAAGGGCGAAGTCTGGACAAGAATTCGTCCATTCAAACTTAACCTTGATAACTTCGAACTGAGAGACTATATAATTAGTAGTAATAGAATAAAATTTATAAAGAAATTGAAAAAGTCAGAAGTGATTGAACATAATTGAAATTTTGTTTTTTTAAATATTTTCTGAACAAGGGAGAGAGAGAGAGAGAGAGAGAGAGAGAGAAAGTGTGTGTGAGTGAGAGAGAGTGAGAGTGAAAGTGAGTCTGAATGAGTGAGAGAGAGATTGAAAAGAGAAAGGAGGAAAGAAGAACAAAAGAAAGAGGGTGAAGAAGAGAGAGAGTGTGAGTGAGTGAGGGAGATTGAGAGATTAGATTAGATTAGATCTTTCTTTATTCATGTAAATTTACAAATTTTGCATGTGAATGATCAAAACAAAATTATCAACATCGCAATCATCATAGATTCGATAGTAAATTCAGATAATGCTATTTTTATGGTGCAAGATATCTTGTACAATGATCTAATTTGTATGATCTTAATGATACTAACTATGGCAATGACAATCTACAGTAATTGAAACATTACATGAAATGGCGAAGTTTGGACAACGATTCGTCCATTCTTCACGCTTAACCAGTATAGTTTTAGAGAGTTTCAATATGAAAGGAGTTTGTTATAAAAGTAGCAGGTGTGTAATTGATATGGAAATGGAGAAAATAATTAATGAATTGTACAAAATTAATTATAATAATAATAATAATAATAATAATAATGGTGATGGATGATGAAAAGAGAAGAAAATTTAAAATACTTGATTCTGTACAAGTTTTCTTGAGAGATTCAGATTCAGATTCGAGTAAAAGTACATTTATATGACTACTGACTATTACCTTATAATGAATGACATCACCTATAAATTCATGGAAGATAGATACAATAGATACGTTACTATTACACTGTTTTGTAAGTTTATTACTGGCATTAATAAGAATATTTGCATAATAAATGAATTGTAATATCAAGGCGATGCATTTACACAAAAGGGCGGAGTTAGGGCAAAATAGCCCTATCTTACACTCAACCTACTGAGAGAGAGATTAGATTTCTTTATTCATATAAATTTACTAATTTGCATATGAATAGTTAAAAACAAAATTATCAACATCACATAGTAGTGAACTCAGAAAATACTATTTTTATAGTGCAAAGAATTATGTACAATGATCTCATTTGTGTGATATTAACTACAGTAATGACAACTAAGCGATGCAATTACATAAAATGGCGAAGTTTGGACAAAGATTCGTCCATTCTTGACACTTAACCAGAGAGAGAGAGAGAAAGAGAGAGTGAGAGAAAGTGAGTGAGTGAGAGATTAAGTTATCTTTCTTCATTCATTTTAATTTACAAATTATGCATATGTTCGGTGAAAAACAGAATTATCATCACATAGATACAATAATGCCTACAGTAAACTTAAACTTGCTATTTTTATAGTGCTAGAAATTATGTTTTGACATATGTACAATGATCTTATTTTGTATGATCTTAATGACATTCCAATAGATTTAGACTTACTAAATCTACCACCAATTTACCATACTAAATTTACTATAAATTTTAAGAGCCAACCCCTGACACTGATTAGAGAGCAGAGCGAGATGTGTTGAGAATACATTATGATGATTATGTAAGATCAGAAGGGGAGAATAGAATTAATAAATAAAATACTCGAAAATCTTAAAATAATACTGTGTTCTTTTATTAAAAAAAATGTTAGTGATAATTGATTTATTAATTATACGTAAAAAATACTGGGTTTACGTTCTTAACAATGAAAATATTCTATTTCAAAAGGCGTTCAGGCGTTTTTTCCCCATACCTGCTAGAAAAACCCGGACAAATATCAACCCAGGACATTTCCCCGGACGAGAGCTCGAAACCCGGACTGTGGGGGGAAATCCCGGACGAATGGTAAGCCTAAATAGATTATTTTCTATCAAAATAAATAGAAAGAAGAGAAAGAGAATAGATAAATGAATAGAAAGAAGATACCGAGACGATAAGTCTTAACGATAAACATTAGGAGTGTACGATCTCAACTGGTAGCGACCGCATTAAACACAGGACACATCTGTTTTGACACATGTCAATTTAGCCGTTTTTAACTCTTCTTCCGTTTCATCTCCTTTTTTCTTCGTCTTCTTTTGCTTCGAAACATAGTATTACATTGTTTTTGGACAGAACTATATCAGTATAACAAGTCCAATAAAAAGTTCTTAAGCTGCATACTTGACAGTAAGCTTCCACAGTAAGTTTTACAGCATCTTCTTTCTCTTCTTCATCATCATCATCATCATCATCATCATCATCAACCCTTCTTCTTCTTCTTCTTCTTCTGAACTTATTATTACACTGTTAGTATCACAATGTTGATGTCTTGGCTTTTGAACACATTTTATTACACTTTCTCACTTTCTCACTTCCCCTTCTTCTTCGCCTTCTTCTTCTTCTTCTTCTTCTTCTTCTTCTTCTACTACTCCTCCTCCTCCTCCTCCTCCTCCTACTCCTCTTCCTCCTCCTCCTCCCCTTCCTCCTCCTCCTCCTCCTTCTCCTTCTCCTCCTCCTCCTCCTCCTCCTCCTCCTTCTCCTTCTCCTTCTCCTTCTCAAGCCGTATCTCAAGCGTGCATTTAATGTTCATTGTGTTTTTCCTCTCTTCCTCTCTACGTCTTCCTCACTCTCATATGAAAAATGTGTTTCTAGAATGTTCGAGAAAATAGTAGAATAAAAAGAAATCTTTTATAAAGGGCTGTCCTTGTGAATAGTTAGTCAGTTGTTATTCAGACTTCCTTTACGCTCCTTAAGTGACAGTACACACATAGCAAGCTAGTTGCTATATACGCATATCAAGTGCTGTGACAGACATTGCTTCATGTTTAGTTTATTATTGAGTGTTTTAACTGTTTATTAGACATTCCCTTTTAAGTCATTGAACAGATTTTTTGGATTCCTATTGTTATAGTAAATTCATTATGGGTTGAACGTTATTGAACTGTTTGTTTTTTAATTAATTGTCTTGTGTGGTAATAACTGATTAGTGTGTGTTTTGAGTTATTGTATAAGTTTATTTATCTATGTATTAAAACACAGTCATCAGAAAGAAGAGGATATCTTTCCTAGGGCACATCCTGAGAATGAAAGACACAGGACTACTGAAAAGACTAATGGAATTTTATTGGAAGAGGAAAACCCAACCCAAGTGGCTTAGAATGGCTGTAGAGGACATGAAGGAACTGAATATAGAAATAAAAGATTTAAAGAGAAATCCGGAAACTACAATCTACTGAGAGAAGAAAAAACAAAATTCAGAAGAATAGACACCGAGAGAAAAAAGATGGTGATATCCAAAGCTGAGAGAAAAAATAGATCTGACCGCATGAAGAACTACCATGCGGAATTAATGGCAAAAAGGATAGCCAAAAAATGAACTTAAAGTGGTCCCCTGTGGCCGTACAAGCAAGAAAAAAACACAATCAAGTAAAGATACATTGGGCACAGCCCACTACTGCTTTCTTTGCATACTTTCAATTAAAACATCCAAATTTTATGTTATGCTCAAGTTAAACTAGAAATTTCACTTTGAAGTGCAATTCCTGATTCTTTCCAAAACATGAATGTTAATGAAAACGAAGCACAAACTGTTTAATAGTCCAAAGAAAGTGAATAAATTTTTAATTTTGTTCGAGATTTTAGACCCGAAAATGTAGAAGTCAAGTCAATTCAATCACATCATCAGCTGAATAAAGTTCAAGTGAACCCTAGAGTTAGAACTCGATTTTGCTTAAATCAATGATTGACTTTTAATTATGGGCGTTAACGGCCTCAGCCTTCTAAATCTGCATGGTGACAAGTGAAGTCGTATCCGCCTCTGCAGTTCAAGTCTTCAAGACATAAACAAAGATATATATTTATATACTACACCTATACGTACATTAATATGTTATTTACACACAATATAAATAATGTATTATCATAGATGCACTAAACGCACTCTTCATTCGAAGGCTATATATATATATATATATATATACACGAGGCAACTCTAAAACATAATAATAGGTGCATCGAACAATTGAATATGTTGATGCTTTTGCTTTTGGACACATTTTATCAAACTTCCTTCTTCTTCTTCTTCATCTTTCTCTCCTTCCCTATCACCTATCTCCTTCCCTATTCACTTTCCATCAAGGCTTCAAGCACTCCCTGAAGACTCCTTCAAGACTTCCTTGACTCAAAATAGACTTGATAAGAATTCACTCTAAATGGCTTCTAAACTTGCTTTCATCAAGTTCTTTGTTCTTCTCCACCTCCTTATTTTCCTCCTCCTCCTCCTCCTCCTCCTCCTCCTCCTCCTCCTCCTCCTCCTCCTCCTCCTGCTCCTTCTCCCCTCCTCATCCCCCCCTCCTCCCTCCTGCTCCTCCTCCCCCTCCCCCCTCCTCCTCCTCCTCCTCCTCCTCCTCCTCCTCCTCCTCCTCCTCCTCCTCCTCCTCCTCCTACGCCAATCCCTAGAAGCGCTAGAATTTCCTCGATAGCGGATAGCATGAAATACGTTTAAATGTACGTTTTAAAAAACTATATAGGCCTACTTTACGTTTACCTCGAATAACCAAGAGTGGGGGCGCACCCAGATTTCTGGTTTGGTGGGGGATTCCCCCAAGGACGGTCTAAGATTTGCTGACTCTTTTTTGCAAGATGAGCTGTCTCACCCTTCATTTCCTTTCCTATCCTGCTAACCACTTTTTAAAATTTCACGAATTTTACCATATTAGGCCCAAAATTTCCTCAAGAGCTATAAAGCTGAAAATGTGTAATTTGATATTCATATTCGGTGAAAGCCCGAAGTGTGGTGAGAAACTATTCCAAAATATTCATAAAATACGCCAACAAATTTTTGGTCCCAGATTTTCGAAAATTTAATCGATTACCGCTTTTCAAGAACCACATGGCCTAGAAAGTTCAATAATAATTTATCAAATTTGTGCTTACATACAATATTCATAACATCAAATGGAAAGTTGATATACCTGGAAAATTAATCGATTACCACTTCTCAAGAACCACATGGCCTAGAAAGTTCAACAATAATAATAATAAAGTTCGTAATAATAATAATAATAATAATTATTATTTATCAAATTTGTGCTTGCATACAATATTCTTAACATCACATAGAAACCTGACTGATACTATGTACATTTTGTTGGAAATATTGACTATGAACTTATGGGTAGAGCTGGCGAAATGAAGTTCTAAGTGATAAATTTACATAAAAAGGTGAAGTTTGGACAATAATTCTTCCATTCGAGCACTTGACCTCAAGAACATATTTGGTTTTCGTTATTTTCAAGTTCAGCAAAATTTTGAGTTAATTCAATTAAACAGATTGTTGAATGATTATATTATGAATTATTAATTGCCAATTTACATGATGAGAAAGAGTGAGAGTAAGTAAGAGAGAGAATGTGTGTGTGTGATTGAGAGGGTGTGAGTGTGATTGAGAGGGTGTGAGTGTGATAATTTTAAGGTATTGATAGATTGATAGTATTACCATACTGTACAACAGGCGCACCCTGGCTTAACTTCCTGTCTAGTCTCTTTTTTCTTTCTCACTCCCACTCTCTCTCCCCGATACTCAATATTTCTTTCTCACTCACTCTTTCTATCTCTCTTCCACACCCTCCCATCCTCCAGCTGTCTATTTATCAGATCACTGTGCGTCTATAGGCTATTTAACTGCTTACCGCATTCTATCAATTGCATCAAAGATACACACACGCCCAATATGCATCATCATCATCATCATCATCATCATCATCATCATCATCATCATTCAAATCATCATCAGTTGAAGCAGCAGATTCATTGACCCACAGTTCTCTACATACGCCCATTTTGATCTGATTCTCTACTGTCATTTTATTATTTTTATTTTTTCCCTCTACTGAAGCTACCAACCATCCAGTTAGCAGCATTTCTTTCTTCTCATGTGCACTCAACATTCAACATATCATGAGCTGCTGCATCAATTGGGACAATAAAAGCCCAATCACCACCGCACAAAAAACCACAAAGCCGCAACAAATTTAGAGCGAATAATCGAATCTGCTTTGCAACACTGGATCTGCTGAAAAATTAATGGCGAAATGGTGTTTGTTTCAATTGTATTACATCACGCACATGTAGTGACAGTTTACAAACAATATAGAGTTTTAATTAAATGGAAATCAATTAGTTACGAACTTCTATTACATTCTCCAACGAAAACACTATTCCTATTCTAAATCCAGTTCACTTATTTATGTGCAATTCATTTGTAGACGGATTTTTTCCAGTATACATGCATTAAAAAGAGTACGGGAATGCCTGCCAATTAACATGAAACTCATGCTCGTGAAATCATTGGTATTTCTTCTGTTCTCATACTGTGATGTTGTATACACTGTGGAGCTGTCCTCAAAACTTCAACGTGTACAGAAATACTACATGAGATTTGTCTATAATTTGAGAAGGGTTGACCGTAAAAAAGATCAGGTTATTATCAGATGTCTTCAATTTTGAAATCACTACATGTGATTTTGTTGACTGGAAAGATATTGATGTACAAGGAACCTCACTATCTGTACAA
Organism: Conomelus anceps; assembly: GCA_948455865.1. NCBI lineage: Eukaryota > Metazoa > Arthropoda > Insecta > Hemiptera > Delphacidae > Conomelus > Conomelus anceps. The sequence continues at coordinate 149,740,902 of OX418216.1, forward strand.
TAAATTACATCAATTGTCACAGGTAAGTGTTAGTGAGACGCGAGGTCGATCTCACTTGCTGGTGATTCCCAGACACAGAACTGTTTGTTACAACCAGTCATTCCTTGTCTTGGCATCAAGGTTATGGAATTTGCTGCCTCCTCAAACCAAGATGTTGTGTGGCCGTCCCTGTTTCGCCCGAGCCGTCACTGTGTGGTTGGTTGGCTGGCGGTGGCGGTCGCTCCGGCGGCGGGACTGGTCGGCGATAGGGGTGCCCATCATACTTCATACCATTAACAAATAACATTATTTACATACCATAAATAACATTATTTATTCAAGCATTCATTTTTATCTAAATAATTTATTCATTTCTACAAAGTTTTCCCCCTTTTTTTGTCAGGAATGATCAAATATATACTCATTATTATTTTTACAATATTGCAGCTGCGCAATAAGCGTGAATGTCAGTGTGAATGTGTATCAATTTTTTTTGTCTTTCTACTAGTATTGTTGAACTTGACCATTATTATTTTTTTTTTGTTTTGGTTTGATTTACAGTAAATTATATTCATTGTAAATTATCATGGGCGTGGTTAAGTGGGAGAGTAGACTTTTCCGTCTAAACTTTGCCACGTCAAGGAAAAATAAATAAACTATTCTATTCTAATTCAAACTCACTCCAGTCTTCCCAATCTGAAAACTAAACTCTTAAGAATTTTTGTTTTATTGACCGAACGAAGAGAGGTCTCTGTTTTAAGTCGACTGTTTTGCATTCTATCTTTTTTTGTAACACATGAACCGATTTCTTTGAAATTTGGCATGAATCCTTTTAGTAATGCGCAGCGGTGTATGTGTAAGTTGATTTTTTAATTTTGTGGCATTTAAAGCATAATTTATTATAAGGGAAAAAAGGAAAGGCCTTCTTCTGTAGGAACATATGATTTTTAAAATGTGCTCCTCCATCATAATATTGCAATATTATTATAGGTACATGCTACAACATTACCGAGTGCTTTAAATTTGACAATTGTATGATCGTATCAAAAATGCTGTAGATTCTTAAATATACCATAAACCGTAGGACACGTCCAAGTTTCTTAAAAATACTATATAGTTTGAGAAAAAGATTTATAAAGTTATGTAATTTAACATGTAAAAGATTGACAAAATAGTGAAAAGAGACCCGGATGACGTCATTACTTCAGCTGACTTGCTACTGCGCAACATGTTGTTGAACACTACCTTGCCTTCCAATGTCCTTGTCTTTCAACTTGTGTAAAATCTTTCAATTTGTATTGATCAGCTGATCGGCCGAAATGGAACATTACAAATTTCTCATTTTTTTTCTTCTTCCTTGTCCCCCTTCTTCTTCTTCTTCTTCCTTGGTCCTCTTTTTTCTTCTCTCTTCTTCCTTTTTTTCTCCTCCTCCTCCTCCTCCTCCTCCTCCTCCTCCTCCTCCTCCTCCTCCTCCTCCTCCTCCTCCTCCTCCTCCTCCTCCTCCTTATCCTTCTTCTCTTCCTTCAATCTCTTACTCTGCAGTGTTTAAGTTTCTCCGAGGACAGCATGATGTAGACGTTTATTATAGATAATATAATTGACAGTGAGCCTTGTGATGAATATACGATAGGATAGTGTGAAATAGTACAGAATATAAATCAAAACTCACGCACTTAGGTTTTTAGAAGTCAGAAGTTTCCTCCCCACGCTAAATTTTGTGACAATATCCGGCACTGTATTTTATGTAGATCAACTCAAAAACTTTGCTTTTCAAAATGTAATTTATCACTTAACACCTCTTCTACTCTATCCTATTACTTATATAGAATATATAAATATATTCTATTAGTAGGTATTCAACTGTGTTTTCTCTACTGTGTGCTATGTAAATAATTTCAAACGTGTATTATATAGCTCAATCAGGGCTGTGATAATTATGCATGGTCTTGTCAATTGAAAGCATATTGTGTGGGATAATACAGAACGCCCCTTTTACCAGCCCAACTTGAAAATCTTGTTTCCGACAAGCATCTGGTAATATTTTTTCATGTGTTAAGGTTGAGGTTTGTAGACTACTCAACGTAGGACTAGTAGTCTATTACAAGTTTGCTATTAGACTGCTTTTATAGCAAAGAGAGCAGCCATCTTGAGATAGATCTTCAATGACTTGATGTTATAAGCTTTATTATCAGAATTTATTAATTTCGAATTCCTTTAATTGCTACCAGTTCATACTGAAGACTTCCGCAATGGCGGATATTGACAACAGTATCTAATAGCTGATGGAAATCGATGAATGCTACTGTACAAAAATATCAGTCACCATCGGGAATCGAACCACGGACCTCCCAATTGCCGGTCGGGCGCCTTAACCACTAGACCATGGAGACCTTTCTGCACAGCAGCATTCATTTTTAACTTGGCCATATCGGCTCGTATCTCACAAGTTAGTTCGAAGTTACTGACAATTGAACAAACTGACAAATTTACTTAAACAGAATTTATTAATTTCGAATTCCTTTAATTACTACCAGTTCATACTGAAGACTTCCGCAATGGCGGATTTTGACAACAGTATCTAATAGTTGATGGTAATCGATGAATGCTACTGTACAAAAATATCAGTCACCACCGGGAATCGAACCACGGACCTCCCAATTGCCGGTCGGGCTCCTTAACCACTAGACCATGGAGACCTTTCTGCACAGCAGCATTCATTTTTAACTTGGCCATATCGGCTCGTATCTCACAAGTTAGTTCGAAGTTACTGACAATTGAACAAACTGACAAATTTACTTAAACAGAATTTATTAATTTCGAATTCCTTTAATTGCTACCAGTTCATACTGAAGACTTCCGCAATGGCGGATATTGACAACAGTATCTAATAACTGGTAGCAATTAAAGGAATTCGAAATTAATAAATTCTGTTTAAGTAAATTTGTCAGTTTGTTCAATTGTCAGTAACTTCGAACTAACTTTATTATCACTTACTTGGTGGTTTGTAACCCACCTAAAATAGTAGGTCCACCATGTTCCCCATAGCATGGCTCAAATGGTGAGGTGGACCTACCCGTAAGGGTTTCCCCACCATTAAAAGCCATACGCTTATTATTATTGTAACTTGAACGATTTGCATTTGTGATAATATTCAAAATTATTGGTTGATTTAGTAGTTTTTTTTTGAGGATGAAGCCCACATAGGTCTGAGACCTGTACGTGGGTAATGAGTTGGATGATGTTGACTGATGAGTTGGACCTACAGTTTTAGGTGGGTTCCGAACCACCGGGAAGTGATTTCACAGCAGAGAACAGTGTCTTTTTTGCTGACCAATCTAATCGGTCACCGTTACAAACAGGACCTACGAGAACGCACCTAATCTCTATCAGATACCTGCTACGGCTCGCGGCTATCACTTCCCTAAGTGATGTTGCATAGCATAAATAATTATAGTCATATTTAGATATTGTTTTTTATGTGATCGAGGGTGCTGGCACAGTGGAGATTCCAAAGCCCTCGAGGATAATCACCATCGCAAAATCAAACACGTGCGATGGAGTAGTAGTAATCACACTGCTCCAGTGTATCATACACCATTTGACAACATATGTTTGATTTTGTGATGGTGATTATCATCGATTATTAGATGCTACACTGTGCAAGCACCCCAAAGTACAAGTGCTGAGAGCCTGAGACAGTGGCCGAGTGAATGGCCAATTATTTTTAAAAGCGGTTTTTAAAAAGAATAATTTTATTAAACCCCTCCATAGTACGTGGGCAACCATTATTGGGGGGGGGGGGGGGGGTTTCATCTCCATATGCAGTACTAATATTTTTACAATACCTAGTTTATGGATTTTATTTTTGTATAATATTGATCTCAATTATTGTATTTTGTTATTTCTTTGCATGTCTTGTATATGCATGCTTTGTATTTTTTCATTTCACTTACTTTGAATCAACTATGATCTTGACAGTGCCTTTATGAATTCGCCTCTTTCCGTCTTCTCCAATACTCCTTCATTCATTCGGAAGTGGTTTTTTTCTAATCTTCGGGCATCTCTGTACCTGTTCTACGCTTGAGCTACTCCTGAAACCTTTGATTTTTGTTTTTCAAAAATCAAAATATTCCTGAGGCTGTTACGTTTTTTTATTATTTCATCTGTTATATTCAGCTCATTTAAATCGTCCTGAACTTTATAAAACCAATATTGCTTTTTGTTTTTGTATTGCTAACGAAATCGAATAATTGTTTTGTGAGTATGTTGTTGTCCATCCTGAAGATGTGTGAGTAAAAACTTAATATTCTTCTTTTTCTTATTGTGTCTGAGTTTTTCAATTTTTGTGTACAAGTTTTTATGGGATATTAGCCTTATTTCATATCTTTTTTTGTATTTTATAAATAAATATGCAATAAAAGCTGATGAGCCTGAACATGTGTATGAGAATCAGAAAATTGACCACTTGCTCGGCGCTTTTTTTTTCTGTGGATGAAGCCCACATTGGTCTGAGACCTAAGCGTGGGTAATGAGTTGGATCGTTGGATGATAGTGATTGATGTGTTGGACCTACAGTTTTAGGTGGGTTCCGAACCACCGGGAATGATTTTACAGCAGAGAACAGTGTCTTTTTTGCTGGCCAATCTAATCGGTCACCGTTACAAACAGGACCTACGAGAACGCAGCTTAGATAAGAGTATTTACTATTCTCTCAAAATGTTAAAAATATCTAAGAATGTTCTATGCTACTTCTGTAGCTAGCCTTTCAAACATATTCGCTTGCCTTGCATCATATAAGCAATATGATATAATGATAATCTATCATAATCTTTAACCCCTGTTTACAATGCAAACAAAAATTCCAGAGAGGTGTTTGTTAATGGGGGGTTGTCTTGTCAAGATTGTAATGTCCAGGGACACCATAACATTTTTTTATGAACAGGATTTTTTTATTTTATCAAGGCCTATTGAGCCTTGACTCTATTCAGCTCTATAATAAGTATTTATTCATTAATAATAATTATTTATTTATTCGTTAATATAGGAGTTGGGCGACTGGTTGTAAAGAAACAAATTACTTCTACTATGTACTGCATTTTTACAGAAATCCAAAAATGTTTAGGTTATGTTGACTTTTTTCAAATTCAAATAATTCTCGTTATTCCTCTCACTGACAAAAAATGAAATGGGGACTATAATGTTATTTACATCTTTCTCTTCATCTAGGTACTAAATTTTTACAAGAATCCAAATATTTTTAGATTATGTTGACTTTTTTCAAATTCAAATCATTTTTGTTATTTCTCTCACTGACAAAAAATGAAGTGGGACCATATTTATATCTTTCGCAACATCATTCACATAAAACGTTGAACACAACGTTATGCTGAATAATAGTTCACCAATCACCATCATTCAATTCATTACCCACGCACAAGTATCAGACCTACATTGATCTCAGATGTGGGCTTCATCCTCCAAAAAAATATTGAAAGTCTAAATGAACAGACTTTTGCAGAAATAAATTAGTCCTCACATGGACCGAAGGTCAATTAGGTTTCAGTTTGTATAAATAAAATGTAACTCAAATCTTCTGATAAGCACAATTTCATTATCAAGTCACTATAAGCACAATTACTTGAAAGTTACACTACAGAAGTTTGACTATAACCATAGAATAAGCTTGAATAAGAATAACCTTGAATTATTTACTCTATGCTATAAGTTAGTTCCATTTCAAGTTCCAAGCCATGTGGTGATGACAGAACTGAGTTTCTTTTGTGGGATAAATGGCGTTCAGTTGGAAGACTTCTGTCCAAGAAGTTGAGAAACAGAATCAATCAAAACATAAACTAGATCCTATCAAGATTTAATTGAATATGAAGCCGGCCATTAGAATAAGTGGTCCGCCACATTAGTGATCAGACGATGGGCCTGTTTGCTTAGAATGGTCTGAGACCAGATAAAACCAAAACAAAATGATCGGAAACGTTTTAAAAGCTGACAAATTAGAGGGCGCTACAGAAAATGAAAATCTCTGCTAGATCCAGTTATGAAAACAGTTCGCAACATGTTATTAAACGCCTACATAAATTTTCAAGTAGCAGCAATGTGAAAAGTATGTTTGATCATGACTATATCAGTTAATCGCTTCGCTCGCCTTAACCGTTTAACCCGGACCGCCGGGGGACAATCTCATACAAAATCTCATACTTAGACTACAGTTTAAAGCCAGTGAAATAGTAATATTTTCAATAAAATTTCAACTTTTTCGGCCACGCAATACATAAGAACGCTAAAAATGTCAAATTCAGGCGAATTTTTGGAAAAATTAAAAAAAAATTGTTAGCGCGATTTTAAATCCAAAACTTTACTTATATACCAAATTTCATCTTTTTGGCCAAGTAGTTCCTGAAACTTTCAAAAACCCGCTAAAAACGACAATTTTGGGGCGTATTTAAAAAAAATAAAAATCGGTTCTTAGCACGTGTCTAGGTTGTCGACTGAACATGATTGTGTACCAAATGGTTTCCGAGAAATGGCGATGAGTGAGTGAGTGAGTCAGTATGTGATGTGTTTGGCTCTCTCTCTCTTTCTCTCTCTCTCTCTCTCTCTCTCTCTCTCCAGGTCAAGTGTAAGAATGGCCACAATGGCCAAGACATCGCCTCTTAGTTCTTTGTGTAATTCATCTCTCAGATCCAAGCTCTATTCTTATTATGTTTTTTATTTTTTAAACAATCGCAACCATAATTTCTGCTGTACTATACCTTAAAATATATTTGTTGTATTTATAATCTTTTCTACTCAAACTATTCAACCATTATGTTTACTTTTCAAAAACAACTGTACATCACTTCAACTAGGGGATCTGATAATATTAATACGGTAATGCTTTTATCATACATGTACATTGTAAATTTACACAAATAAAGTCTTTTGAATGTAGTAGGTTGAGTGTAAGATAGGGCGCTTAACTATTTTGCCATTATTATTTGCCCATATAGGGCAAAATAGTTAAGCGCCCTATCTTACACTCAACCAACTACATTCACATTCAGATAACTTTATTTGTGTAAATTTACAATGTACATGAATGATAAAAGCATGATTATCACTCTCAACAGTTGGAAAATCAAACATTACTGTTAAATTAAAACTTACTCAAATTGAATTGAACATCTTTATTTAACCGCAGCTACTTAATTATGTGGAGTAATAGGCCTAAATTAGGGCGCTCATCTCTGACTGATTGCTACTCCTTCGGTCACTAGTTCGATTCCCGTTTAGTCTGGCATATATTGTTTCATCATACATAGTTGTTTATCTGTGTTGTATTTAATAAGTTCTAATACTATATACAAGCAATGATTGAGTTCCTGGGATTTTTACCTTTAACTGGTAAATGTTACCGGTGGCGTCTGATTGGTCTATTCAAATCTTTCAACGTCTATGAATTTGAGAAGACCAATCAGACGCCACCTGTAAAATTTACCAGTTACCGGTAAATCTCCCTGGAACTCAACCTATTAGACTCCCACTTGATATGTTCACTAAAAGCTCTTATTTAAACTGTGAAAATCAATGTCTTCAAAAAGATGATTTTTCTAGTTGGCTATTCTATCTATATTCCTTCTCTTGCATTCTAAATATAGGATTTCAGTCTCGAGATTCTAAATTAGTTGAAATGAGACAGTATAGAAACCGTTTTCATGACTGCCAAAGCCTACCTAATTATGATAGTTATCGATTCAAAATAGGTATGTCGACATACCAATCAAGCCTTTGACCTAACCTAACCATTTAAGGCGATCAACGTCTCACATCATTTACAAAATTGATGAGTGTGTGCATAATATGAGTTTGATCAGTGTGTTGGGTAACTCTTCTACAAATATTGTGAAGTTTTTCTTATAGAATAAATTTCTAGGTCGATAATAGTAGGTCTTGGTCAATTCAATAGATGATAGTAGGCTTACTAGGCTAATTTTGGTCCAAGAATAGAAAAAATTGTAATTTCCAATCTGAATCCAACTAAAGCACAGAGCAGCTTCATTGACCGAACGAAGAGAGGTCTCAGTTTCAAGCCTGTCTATTTGTAACGCATTTACGACTAGATGTGTGGACCAAATTTTATGAAACGTGCATGAATCATACCGTACTTCATGGAACGCCCAGTGATGGCTGTGTAAAAATGTTTAAATTTTGCTTGCATTTCAAGGATATTTAAAAGAAAAAAGGAAAGGCACTCAGGCCTTCTTCTATAGGAAACATATTAATTTTAAAACGAGCTTCTCCATATCATATGCAATTAGAATCAGATTTCAATACAGCACTCGGGTCTTCTTGTTCATCTGGTTGAGCCTTCATATGGATAAGTTATCATTCATAAGGCTGTAATATTTGAGGAAAACAAATCATTTCAAATATTTCAATTAAGTATAATAACGAGTAGCGATTACTATAAGTAAATGATAATCATACAAATTAAATAATTATTGTTCTATAAATTCATTCAGACATGTAAAATCTTATCTGGTTTGAACAATCGGCTGTCTGGAAAATAGAAAAGCAGCCTTGATTATGTGATACAGAGTGACTTTTTTGTGGAAAACAGGCATGAAATACGCTACGCAAATTGAATCAAGGGTTAGGTCTGATGAATGTGTTTAATTTTGCGATGGAGATTATAATTTTAGTAAGAAAGAAAGAAAGATTTTATTGCCAATCAAAAACAAAATTATACAAAATGAAAAAGCTTTCACAGCTAGACAATTAAACTTAATATTGGCGTTGCCAGCAACACAAATGTTTAATCAGTAATACATGAAAATAATTTATGAGAAAAACGTAAGAAAAGATAAAAGAAAGGAAAAATAAGAATATAAAAGGTATTGAAATCTAGTAAGAATGATACAGAAGAGTACCGTAAGCAAAAAAAGAATTATTTGATCAGAATTTATTAATTTCGAATTCCTTTAAGTGCTATTAGTTTATACTGAAGACTTCCGCAATGGCGGATATTGACAACAGTATTGAATAGCTGACGGAAATCGATGAATGCTACTGTACAAAAATATCAGTCACCACCGGGAATCGAACCACGGACCTCCCAATTATTTATGTTTAATCTGTGTTTAATGAGATTCCATCGATTTCATCGATTTCCATCAGCTATTCAATACTGTTGTCAATATCCGCCATTGCGGAAGTCTTCAGTATAAACTAATAGCACTTAAAGGAATTCGAAATTAATAAATTCTGTTTAAGTAAATTTGTCAGTTTGTTCAATTGTCAGTAACTTCGAACTAAATTATTTGATATTTTAAGAAAGACTATTTGAATATATAAGTGCTTTGAACATAGTGAATGTAGTTAGTAATAGACCTATGATTAAAAATAATTATTGATCTCTAGTTTAGTAATAATTATAATAAAATTAATATAGGAATGAAATAATGTTTGTATGCAGTAATGAAATAGAATTCAATGATTAACTTTTTTAAAGTATTGAAGAATTCAAAAGAGTACATCGAGTATGATCCTTTGTGCAAGCACCCTTATTCTTAGGCGTGAGGTCTACTGTTCATAGAACTCAAGTAGACAAATACTTTTCACTAATATAGAATGGGAGCCTCATATATGGTGACCTATTCATACATTGAACTTTGTGATTGGCGGAGGATTGACACATGAATGCAGTATTGACACATTTGCTATAGTCCATAATTGATTTTCAACACATACTTTATTTTCATGAGACTAATCATTTTTTTCTTTTTCAGGCCAAATGTCTGTAGAAGTAGGTATAGAAATTACTGTTGTCCGGGTTGGAGTCTAAAACAAGCTACAGGCCTTTGTATTATACGTAAGTAGAAAATTTTATCAGAACCATTTATTGGAGTAAGTCTTAAAAATAATGTTCAATTTCTTAAATGTTCGATCAAGTGTTTTCATGTATCTATCTCTGTGTGTTTGTGAAAGACCACATAAATATACAGCCTTCATAATTTAATATTTATCCATTTATTACAAAAACACAATCAAATAAAGATAATGAATAATAAGACGAAATTGTCACAACCACGTTTATTAAAACTTCGAGAAACTAGTTTCGGTTGTTACACCATTATCAATCTCAATCAAACTGAAAAACTAAAGTACAGAGAAGCCTTATATATATACTGTACATGGAATGATAATTTTTCAGTTTGAAATGATTTTTCAGTTTGATTGAGATTGATAATGGTGTAACAACCGAAACTAGTTTCTCGAAGTTTTAATAAATGTGGTTGTGACAATTTCGTCTTATTATTCATTATGGATACCTTCCACAATATCACCTTCGCCATTACTAAGAAAGTCAAATAAAGATACAACAGGCACAGCCCGGCCACTACTGCTTTCTTTAGAAATTTTTAAATAAACCCCAAATTCTAGGTTATGACCAAGTTTGACTTTAAATTTCACTTTGCAGTAGAATTATTTCTGATTCTTACCAAAATTAAAATATTAATTTAGATGCCCACTTTAAAAACGAAGCATTAAATAAATAAATAACCCTTTTATTGCTTCATTAAATAATATCATTACAACAAAATAATTTTCAAAAACAAACAATTTTACAATAATACAATATTCAGCAGCTGCTGAAAAACGAAGCATTAAAACAGTTTAATAGATCAAAGACAGTGGATATAGTTCGGAATTCGAATTTTGTAAATATTTCTCAGAATTTAAACTGTTGTATTAATTCTATTTTTTATTGTTTGAAGTGAACAATACTTACTCTCTGTAAGGGTGACCGAATTGGCTAGCAAAAAAAAACTGTGCTGTAAAATCACGTGCTAGGGTTCGGAACCCACCTAAAACTGTAGGCCAAACTCATTCAATCACCATCATCCAACTCATTACCCACGCACAGGTCTCAGAACTATTTGGGCTTCATCCTTAAAAAAAAACGATTCTTTTAAATCCATCTGTAGGTTTTATGAAATGATAGCTGAAGAAACTGACCATAATGGTGGGGGGGGGGGGGTGCATGCGGTTATTTGAATATCAAATATTACTTTTAATTATTCTGGTTGACATAATAGTAATTGATTAATAATAATTGATTACTCATATGCACTAGAGCTGACAAATTAAGCCTATGAACATTTATTAGATGTATATATTATATATGTTATTAGATGTATATTTTTATATATGTTAGATAAAGAATTGAAATAAGAATTTATTTTTCCATCAAGGTACAACGCAATGCAATCGGAAACGCCATTTTACACTATACATAAGCAATACATAAAGCCAATAAACGCCTTGTTTTTGGTTATTATTTATACAAATGTCTGATAAAATTTATTTTAATTATTGTGAATTTATTTTGACTCCTATAAGGCATAGGAGCCTATAAGGCATAGGAGTCAAAATAAATTCACAATAATTAAAATAAATTTTATCAGACATTTGTATAAATAATAACCAAAAATAACTACTAACTACTGAAGGAATTCGATCATTGAATACAGAGGATGGTCCAATAAAACTCTCTAAGATGTAGAATGATTTGATTTTGGTATGTTCACTTGGGCCTACCATATTGACAATGCTATGTCATAATTTATTAATTTCGAATTCCTCAAAATTCTATTAATCTTACTGAAGACTTCCGCAATTGCAGATATTGACATAACATTGAATAGCTGATGGAAATCGATGAGCGCTACTACTCAACAATATCAGTCACCGCGGGGAATCGAACCGCGGACCTGCCAATAGCCAGTTTCATAAATTGTTAGTTCTTTCAAAACCAACCTTTGATATGGCCAAGTCTAAAATGAGCGCTGCTATACAGAAGGGTCACTGTATTCTAGTGGTTAAGGCGCCCAACCGGCAATTGGAAGGTCCGAGGTTCGATTCTCGGTGGTGACTGATATTTTTGTGTAGTAGCGTTCATCGATTTCCATCAGCTATTCAATGCTGTTGTCAATATCCGCCATTACGGAAGTCTTCAGTATAAACTAATAGCACTTTGATGAATTCGAAATAATTGATAAACTATGTTCTATAAATTTGTCAGTTTGACTATATTGCCAGTTCCTTCAAAACCAAAATGAAATTAATTTTTTGTCCTCAAAATAAATCAAACTTTTACACAAGAAATAATATAATGAAGATTTTGATAGCCTCAAATTTTGATGATTTACTCTACCATTTGCCCCCAAACTGAGCATGCTCCGTAGTTGCCTTCAACTTGCTATTTTTTGGATTATTTCACATTTTATTTCTGTTATAATTGAGTTGTAAAAAGTTATATGTTAAAATATTTATTCATTCATTTATTGAGATGAACTGTTATTACTCCGTTATCAAAAATTAACCAAGTTGATTTACTTCAAAAAGGAAAAGTGTTTCCATGGTCATTTTGTGTATTCTGTAGAATATCTAAGTAGTTAGTGACTTGCAACATTACTGCCCGAATTTTTAGCGCATTTTTACATAAAATACTTCAAAAAAGTATTTTTTAAGGTAATTTTTGCGTATTTTGTAGAATATCCAATTTATAACTTCAGTTAGAGACATGAAACATGCCTTATTTAAATGTTCAGCTCATTTCAAAAGAAAAATGGTCAATTAACCACCTGAATGAATGAAGACCCTAGAGATTTTTGAATGAGTGAGTAAATAGAGATAGCTTTTTATCCTCTGCCATCTATATATTTCTACAGTGTGTTTCAGAACTCATGCTTACATGATTTTAATGAGAGTAGGCTAGTATGCTTTTGCTGTCTTGCAGGCTTCTCCTGACACATTCTATACAATAACGTACTTAATAATGAAAAGTTGTAAACTTTCAGTGAGAGGAATAAATATTTATTGCTGATAAATCAATAATTTTCTGGTTATTTATTGTTAATCTTCTTATTCTGCACTTCAAGGGGTAGGTTGATTGAACCTGTTCCAGTACCCACCTTTTTCTCCAACATCAGCATTATTATTAATTCTTTATCATCAATAAATCAATTTATTTTACAAAATAATTACAATAAAGGTCCTGAGGACAATAAATTGAAATTACAGCAAACAAAATAACATAAATTACAATAAATCCGTAGGATTTTGAGGAGGTGCGCATACATAAATACTACAAGTACAACATGAGTAGGAAATTACATCAGTAGTACTTAATAGAAAGTAATTAAATCAGTACAATAATAATAATAATAATAATAATAACAATAATAAAATTAATGATATTAATATTAATAATAATAATAATAATGAAAACAAGAAATGGTAAAGAACAAAAAGTGGAAAAGGGAAGAGAAGAGGAACAAAAAATGTTAAGGGAAAGACATAATAGAATAAATAAAATAATAAGAAAAATAAAAAAGAAGTTATCGTACACAATTAAGTACCTAGTAGAAATGTCGCTCTGGCTGGCAACAGTATCAGAATCAAACAAAAACTATTGCTAGTACCGGTACCAGCAACTTTTTCAGGCAAGAGTATAATTACAGCCAAATAATTATCATAATAAAATTATTATCATTCTTCTTTCAGCCTTATTTGACAACAAACAATCGTTAGTTGATGTATACAGGTTGTCCCATAAGTAAAGTGCCAAACTCTGGGAAACGGTTATATGGGCCAAAATAAAGAGAAAATCACGAATAAAATTTTTTCCACAAACGCTTCGTTTACCAGATATCTGCCATTTTGTATTTTTTACAAAATAATTGTTATCTTCAAATTTTTTCAACCGATCTTTATAAAACTCGGTAAGTATTTTTAAATAAAAGAGACCTACTGTAGAAAAAAAATTCAACTTGGTCCAATTTAAAATTTCAAAATGGCGGCCATTTTAAACCTTTAATCTAAAATGGCGGGAAAACGGGAAAAATTACAAAATTTACTAGAAACAATTTTTTTTAGAAAGTTTTATTTCAAATCTGTCTACACAAAAAACATGAAAATCGAACCAAACATAACCGAGATACATTTAAAAGTGTGTTAAGAGGCAGCAAAACATCCATATTTGTTGTAAACAGCCCCAATCAGCTGGTTATCTGAAAACATCTGTTGACAGATTGGAAATAAAACTTTCTAAAAAAAATTGTTCTTAGTAAATTCTGTAATTTTTCTCTTTTTCCCGCCATTTTAGATTGAAGGTTTAAAATGGCCGCCATTTTGAAATTTTAAATTGGACCAAGTTGAATTTTTTTTCTGCAGTAGGTCTCTTTTATTTAAACATACTTACCGAGTTTTATAAAGATCGGTTGAAAAAATTTGAAGATAACAATTATTTTGTAAAAAATACAAAATGGCAGATATCTGGTAAACGAAGCGTTTGTGGAAAAAATTTTATTCGTGATTTTCTCTTTATTTTGGCCCATATAACCGTTTCCCAGAGTTTGGCACTTTACTTATGGGACACTCTGTATTATTAAGTTTGCATATTTGTTTTTATTTATTAAATGTTTAATTTTATTTTCATTTTCAGCCGTTTGTTCAAGAAAATGTGGTAAAGGTCGTTGTATAAAGCCAAATATTTGCCTATGTGAAGATGGTAGACTATCACCTGCCTGTCCTGGGAGTAATAATGGGGGTAAGTACAGAGTGTTAGAATCTTAATACAATATTTTACTAAATTGTTAACATTTTAATAAAATTTTGCTATTTTAAAAGGAATTGTTGATTCTTTTTACTTTAGACTTATTCAATTCAATCAAATTCTTAAATTCTACAATTATGATATCATGTTTTGAAAACTATGAACGTTTTCTTGTAAATCATTGAACCCACGGGCTAAATGACTTGAACTGGCTGATGAAGCTTCTCTTCAGGGGCGAAAATACTACCAAGACTGATGTTTAGCCCAATTATCCACTTTGTTTTTACAGTGCAACAGCTGACGTAAGAGAATACGTTTTCATTCTTGATTGTGTTGGAATATATTCTTGAATTTCGGAGCCCACCTAAAACTGTAGGTCCAACTCATACCCACGCACAGGTCTATGTGGGATTCATCCTAAAAAAATAATGTTCTAATTATTTGAAATTACGTTTTAGAAATATTCCGGTTGTAACAGGAACTTCATATTTTAATTCTCAAATCACAGCTGTTTTATAACTATCCAAAGTTTACATTGAAATTTAGTTCCTAGTGCATTTTATTCCTAATCACTTGAATTGGCTGATGAAGCTTCTTTCCAGGGGCGAAAATATTACCAAGACTGATGTTTAGCCCAATTATCCACTTTGTTTTTACAGTGCAAGAGTTGACCTTTTTATTTTTGATTGTGTTGGAATATTTTCTTGAATTATTTTAAATCGTCGAATTGAAAAAAAACAGAGAAAATATTTAGGCATGATAAATCATGAGATATGTTGAACCAGAAGAAGAGGAAACAAACCTTTTTTTCAAGAACTGCTGATGTGCATTTTTTGTGAATTGGGAAGCATTTGATGTTTAGAGAAACTGAAGCAGTTGAATGGCAAGGTTGGTAGTGAGGTTAATATGCACCTTGGTTGAATGGTGCATATTCCTATCAGCACAACCGATGACCCAACAAAGAAAGGTCTCTGTTTCAAGTCAACCGTTTTGCATTTGTCTGTCTGTAACGCATTTAAAGCTAAATGCGTGGACCAAATTCAATGTAATTTTGCATGGATCTTCTTTTAAGGAATACCCAGCGGACTTATGTGTAAGGATTTTCGAAATTTGTTTGCATTTAAAGGATGTTTAAAAAAGAAGAGTAAGTCTATAGGAACATCATGATTTTTTAAATAAATTTCTCCATCATAACATGCAATTGGAATCAGATTCATAGATAGCCCTCGGGCCCTCTTATTTATCTGGTTGGGTGAATTAAGTTATCATTCATAAGGATAACAAATCCTTTGTTGGAAAGAAACAAATCATTTAAAATATTTCAATTAACAAGTGATTACTAAGTAAAAAATAATTATGCAAATCTAATTAATATTGTCTATTCAATTTCAATAATCAGATATGTTATTTGAACCAGTAGCTGTGTGGAAAATAGAAACACAGCCTTGTTGATGTAAAACAGAGTGACTTTGTTGAAGACAGGCAACAAAAAATAGATTATGCAAATTGAATTAATGCTTAGGTCTGATGGCTATGTTAAATTTTGCATTGGTTATTTTTATTGAGGACATTGAGTTCCTCTGTGCAAGCACCCTTATTCTTGGGAGTGAGGTCTACTGCCCACAGAAATACTATTGATAGTTATAATTAAATTCGTCGGGTCCTTGGACACTCCGTTGTGTCACTTTATCTATTTATTAATTGTAGTTTATGCAACGATTTTATTTTGACCCTTATTAAAGCACGAGTTAGATGTAAGTTATAACACGAGCGAATGCGAGTGTTATAAATATCTCAAGAGTGCTTTAATGGCCAAATAAAATCGTTGCATACACTATTTTATCTACGACCACTAGTATACATTTAATTAAAACAATTTCATTTTACCTGTGACTGTCAGAGATACCTAACCTTCGTTGCATAC
The DNA here is from genome assembly GCA_948455865.1 of Conomelus anceps. Taxonomy (NCBI): domain Eukaryota; kingdom Metazoa; phylum Arthropoda; class Insecta; order Hemiptera; family Delphacidae; genus Conomelus; species Conomelus anceps. The sequence goes on from OX418216.1 coordinate 149,757,419, forward strand.
ACTATTTTATCTACGACCACTAGTATACATTTAATTAAAACAATTTCATTTTACCTGTGACTGTCAGAGATACCTAACCTCTCATCTCAAATACGAGAAGTTATAGTAGATTGTTAGGTTAGCAGCTTAGTTAGCAGTTTGATCAAATCAGCTGATAGTTTCACAATATTGAATTACGATATTGATTCCATCAAAAATGCTTCTGATTGGTCCAGAACCCGTGTTATAATGTAGAACCTGTACTATAATGAGCTCTTTATACAACGGGTTTCAAAAAGCATTTCGAAAAGACAGCTGTTTTGGCATCAATTGTGAAACTGTAATGTATACATTATGACATGGTCGTAGATAATAGTATATTTCGCACCTAGGGCCGAAAATGTGTGTTTGCCGGCTCGAGATCGCGGTTTTCAAGTTCGAGACGAAGTCGAGAACTTGAAGCGTTTGAGAGCCGGCAAAACATTTTTGCCCGTGTTGCGAACGCTATTTTTCGCCACACCACAAAATAACAAAACAACAATGTTGGAAATTTTGAAAGCGAAATTTTAAGGCTATGGTACTTGCAAGAATACAAGGAACGGCTATCACCTCTTTATCCAACCTACAGCGCTCTGGGTGGGCATTTTGTCAACTACTACAACTGTACGCCAAAAGGTTAGTTGGTTAGGTTTTTTGTTGTTATTCCTGTTCCTGATTCAAAACCTGCATAAAAAACCAAAAACCTAACCAACTAACCTTTCTATACCAACAGTAACCTTTACCAACAGTTGCAGTAGTAGACAAAATTCCTAAAAACAAAAAACCTAACCAACCAAGAGAGGTTAGCAACAGTTGTAGTAGTTCACAAAATTCCCACCCAGAGCTCTGTAGGTTGAATAAAAAGGTTCTATTGTTTGATATCAAAACTACAAAATATTACATTATTAAGTTATAGAAAGTGATCATTTTTGACATTTTAAATACTACATACATATTAAATTATAAAAAATAAACATTTATTGATGGTTTAAATCTTTTTGTTTTACATAAAAGTTGGAAGGATTCATTTTTACAATCATGACTGCTGTATCCAGACACGATCAGCTGTCATTCAAGGTCATTTTCTTTTCCGCCCTAGGGCGGTAAACGTTTACAGACCTCGACGGAAACCGAACACTTTCGGCCTCCATATGACGCACGAAAAACAGCTCATTACGTCCTAGTGTGGCGAAAAAGTAATTTATGTCACCGGCTGGAAGTCACAATGACTCCGCCTCTTCTTCTTCCTCTTCGTGATCTTCTCATTTTTCTTCATTTTTTCCCTCTTTGACTTAGTAGTTAACATATATCAGAGTGAATTCCTCACTCAAGCCAACAATAAAACCCGTAATTTATGGAAGTACATAATTGCAAATGAGGAACAATTCCAATCCAAAGTACCAAGTGCTTCAAGATTACATTATTTATGCTATTCTATGAATAGAGTTGCATCAACAATATCCGCAAATACCAGAATGGTAGCAATACTCATGATAGAAAATAATTACACTCAATAAACTTATGCGGCCAAATGACAGACTTATCAAGTGCATAAATGTTATGTTGGAGCATCGTTTTACGGAATCAAGCGTCTATGGAAACCTCAATAAACATCGAATGATTTACTCTGTAGTTTGGAAGTGTTCCAAGAATGTTATTATAAGATGGATGCTCTCACTTTTCTTCTTTATTAAATCTTCTTCTTTTTCTTCTTCTTCTTCTTCATCTTCTTCTTCATCTTCTTCTTCTTCTTCTTCTTCTTCTTCTTCTTCTTCTTCTTCTTCTTCTTCTTCTCCTTCTTCTTCTTCTTCTTCTTCTTCTTCTTCTTCTTCTTCTTCTTCTACGTCTTCTTTTTCTTCTTTTTTTTCATTTTCTTCTTCTTCCTCTTTCTCTTTTCTTCTTTTTATTTTTCTTCTTCTTTTTCATTTTCTTCTTTTTCTTCTTCTTTTTCTTCTTTAATTCTTTTTCTTCTACTTCTCCTTCTCCTACTTCTACTTCTACTACTTCTTCTTCTTCTTCTGTCTTTTTCTCGTTCTCCTTCTCCTTTTCCTTCTTCTCCTTCTCCGTCTCCTACTACTTCTATTACTTCTTCTACTAGGGAAGTGATAGCCACGAGCCGTAGCTGGTATCTGTTCAATCAGAGAGATAAGCTGCGTTCTCGTAGGTCCCGTTCGTAACGGTGACCGATTAGATTGGCCAGCAAAAAGACACTGTTCTCTGCTGTAAAATCACTTCCCGGTGGTTCGGAACCCACCTAAAACTGTAGGTCCAACTCATCAATCACCATCATCCAACTCATTACCCACGCACAGGTCTCAGACCTATGTGGGCTTCATCCTCAAAAAAAAAAATAAAAAAAAAATATACTTCTTTTACATCTACTTCTACTTCTTCTACATCTCCTACATCTACTTCTACTTCTTTTTCTTCTTCTTCTACTTCTTCTTCATCTTCTTCTTCTCTCTGAATCACAACTTCTTCACTCATTTCTTATTCTTTTACTTGTTTTTTTTCTTCTCCTGCATCTCTTTTCCATGTTTTTCTTCCTCTTTTACCTCTCCTTTTTCTTCTTCTCCTGTCATCTTTTTTCTTCCTATTCCTGCTCTTTCTTCTTTTCCTTCTTGCCATTCCTCTTCTTCTACGTGTTTTTGTTCTTCTTCTCTTTCAATTCTTCACCACTTCTCTCCTTTCTTTTTCTTCCTCCTGCTTCTTATTGTTCTTTTTTCTTTCTTCTCCTTTCTCCTGCATCTCCTACTCTTTTTCTACGTTCCTCTTCTTTTTCTTCTCCTGTCATCTTCTTCTTTTTCTTCCTTTTCCTGCTTCTCCTCATTCTTCTTCATTTTTTCCCTCCTCCTCTCCATTTTGCTTCTCTTTTTTCAACTTCTTCTTTTGCATTCTTTTTCTTCTTCTTCTTCTTCTCTCTTCCTTCATCTTCATTTCTTTCGTCTTTCCTTTCTCATTCTTCTCCCCGCTTCTTTTTATTTTTTCTTCTCCCTGCATCTCTTTCTCTTTTTTCGTTTATTCAATTTATTATGAAATAATTTTTTTCCATGTTCTTCTTCTTCTTCTTTTTCTCCTTCTCTGTCGTCTTCTTCTTTTTCTTCCTCTTCCTGCTTCTCGCATTCATCGTCATCTGTTTTTCCTCTTCTTCTCTATCTTTCTTCTTCTTCTTTTTCTCCTTTTTCAACGTTTTTTTCTTCTACTTCATCTTGCTCCTCCTCATCCTCCTTCCTTTTCTCCTCCTAATGTAGTCATCTTCTTCCTCTGATTATTGTTCTATGTGTTCTTGTTATTTTTCTCCTTCTTCTCTCTCCCTGCATCACCATTTCTTATTATTTTCCCTGCTTCTTATTGTTCTTTTTCCTCCTTCGTCATTCCTTCTTTTTTCTTCTTTTTCTTTCTCTTCCTCTTCTTCGTTTTCTACTTGTTGTTCTTCTTCTTCTTCTTCTTCATCACTATACTTCTTCTCTCCTTTCTTATTCTCCTTCCTGCTTCGTCTTGCTCTTTTTTCCCCTTTTCTTTTGTATTCCTGCATCTCCTACTCTTTTTCCATGTTCCTCTTCTTCTCCCTCTTTTCCTTCTCCTTTTTCTCCTTCTCCTGACGTCTTTTTCTTTTTCTTCCTCTCCTACTCTCCTCATTCTTCTTCATCTTGCTTCTCCTTCTTCTTCTTCTTTTTTAACTTTTTGCATCCTCATTCCGTCTTCTTTTTCTTCTTCTGTTTCATCCTCCTCCTCCTCATTCTCCTTCTTCTTCTTCTCCTTTTCCTCCTCATTCTCCTTCTTCTTCTCCTCTACCTCCTCATTCTTCTTCTTCTTCTTCTTCTTCTTCTTCTTCTTCTTCTTCTTCTTCTTCTTCTCCTCCTCCTCCTCCTCCTCCTCCTCCTGTCCTCCTCTCCTCCTCTACTCCTCCTCCTCCTCCTCCTTCTCCCTTTTCTTCTTCTTCTTATTTTTTCTTACTCTTCTTCTTCCCATTCTTCTCCTCTTTCTTCCTCTTCTTGCTTGTCTTCATTCTTCTTCATCTTTGTTTCTCCTCCCTCTCCTTTCTAATTCTGTCTTCTCTTCTTCTTTTGCTTTTTCATCTTGTTATTCTCCTTCTTCTTCATCTTGCTTCTCCTTGTTCTTCCTTTTCAACTTTTTGCTTCCGGCTTCCGACTTCTTGATCATTCCGACTTTTCTTCTTCTCCACCTCATCGTCTTTCTTCTTCTTCTTCTCCCCCTTCTTCTTCTTCTCCTCCTCCTCCTCCTTCTTCTTCTTCTTCTTCTCCTCCTTCTTCTCCTCCTTCTTCTTCTTCTGCTTCTCCTGTCTTCTTCTTCTTCTTACGACAAAAATTGTAAGAGAAAGAATGAAATGTACACATTGGAATTTTTCCAACATAATAGCACGCATTTACATGAGATAACACCGCTTACATTACAAGTAGATGCAAATGAGATTCCTTTGTTGTATTATAGTAGAGTGACAATATGAGCTTAAGAATATACAGTCGTCAACTGCAGGCCTCCTCCTAACGGTTGCCATAAGAATATTCTTATTATTTCCATAAATAATTGGGACAGAACCAGTGGCGTAGCCAGGGGGGGGCCCCATGGGGCCCGGCCCCCCCCCCAGAAATTTTATAAATAAAAAATTCTCAAATAACTAATAGATAAGGACTTATTAAAACCGAAGGGTTCTATCTGTTTTGTTGTATTATAACGAACATATTACAGAAACCCTGTTTGTGTAATGGAATATAGCTACAGTTATAGTCAGATTAATGCATTTTTCAAATTTTTCCTCAATATTTACTCATATAGAAACTTGTTAGGTGCTCAAATGGATAATTTTGTTTAAAACAAGCTACGAAATCGAATAAAACATGTTAGAAAACTGTGACTACCATAATTGTTTATTTATTACATTAAATAAAATGCAATTTTCAAGTTTGAAGTGGATTAACTTTGTTAATTATTGATAAATCACCTTTTAGAATAAATTCATCTTGTAGAAAATTTAGTTTTGAAGTTAAAATTCAGTATATTCCACTAGCCTGAACGCACCCAAAGTTCATAAAATCGGGATTTTATAAATTAAAACACACAAATAAATGCAAGTTCTATGCAAGCGTGTAAAATCAGTGTGCTATGATAAAAAAAATTCCGATTTCATGAACTTTGGGTTGGGTGCGTTTTAGGCTAATGACATAAATTATATTAAACTTTAATAATTTGTATTAATTTTGAGATTCAGTACATAAGTTAAGTATGATTAGTTCCAATTCAAGGGTTTTGACTCAAAATAGTCACACATATCGGTATATCAAACTTTATCATTTCAAACCTGGCCACCTAGGTTCTTGGGTAGTAATTTTTCAAAACTTTCTTTTGAACTTTAGAGCCTAACAAGTTGTCTAGATTAGCTTTTCACACCACTAAATTTAAAAAAAATCCGGACCCTCCTATACCCCCCATGGTGAGCCCCCCCCCACCAGAAATTTAATCCTGGATAAGCCACTGCCCACACCCCCCCCTTGGTGAGCCCCCCCCCCCCCCCGAAATCTAATCCTGGCTACGCCACTGGACAGAACTCATATTTCTTGATAGAGGTATATCCAGTGTCATCTGACGTTAACAAGAAAAATCGAATAAAATATAATATTGAACAATTTATTTTTTTAGGAAGTCAATAAATAATTCTTCTTTATTTTCTCAATTTTTCAATTATTAAGAGTTGAAGATGCAAGAAGTGATTTATGTTTTTCGATAATATAATAATTCCTTGTAATATCAAAACTGACACTGTATTTCTTTTTAAATTATGATTTTACTCACTTATACTGAAGGGATGCATTTCACTTCTAAAGAGAAACTTCATAATTTAAATAGAAATACAGTGTTAGTTTTGGTATTGAATTGTTCATCAAGTATTTCGTCATGGAAAACGTCACAGATAATACAAATAGATAATTTTTATTGATTTTTCCAATAGAAAAGTTTTAAATTTGTCAGACTTGTGATTAATTTTATCATCATCATCATCATCATCAAGGGTCATTGACGTCATTGTCGTAATATTTGTTGCTTATAAAATTATTTATCGTTTTACATTAAGGTAGTTGGTTTAGGCGTGTATCTCGTATACTTATCTCTGTACTGTGGCAGACCTATACTCCCGTTGGTCACCGGTTCGATTCCCGTACAGCCTGGCATATTTTGTATGAGCATACATCTAATTAACCACATACAAGTCTCAGACTCATGTGGGGAACATCAGCCAAATGGCGGGCCGCTTAGCACAGTTGGTTGGGGCGTCGCAACTTCAGCTTGCTGTCGTTAAAGCGGTCGTGGGTTCGAATCCCGCTCCTCCGTCTGGCATCTATATGTGTAATCATTCACCTCATTATTCACGCACAAGTCTCGGACTCATGTGGGCATCATCAGCAATAAAAAAAGTAGGTCTACCATATGTTCCCCATAACAGCTAGGTGGAACTATCCGTAAGGGTTTCCCCACCAGTAAATCAATACTTTATTATATTAACATCAGCCAAAAAAAGCAAATAAATGAAAACCCTGCATGGTGTAAATGAAAAATCCCCATTCATATAAAACAGTGCCAGCACATTTTTGGTTGAAATTCAGTAGAATGGACTCACATTCGTATGGTGTCAACTCACTGTCTACTTTCTGCGGAAATGAGGGCATATTGAAGGTGGCTGTAACATATCTGTTGCTTTTTGTCTATGCGTAGTAAAGGTCTCATATCCAATTATCATAATTCATAATTCATAGAAAGTCCTTGATCGATTAATTATAGAACAAAATCGGCCAAGTGCATCTTCACATGATGAACCAAATTTAAATTACCGCAGCCAAAGTAATTGGAAAAGTCCAATTCTCTAATTCACCAAAGAAATAAAAAAAACATGTTGTGCTGAGCTGCTTTGGTTCCCCTGTCATATGTTTCCTGAATAACTGCAAGGCTATGGCTACAAGGTAAGATCGTAAGTCTTTGCGTTCCACGCAGCGTAAATAACACCTCTAAGAGGCCTACCATGTTTAAAAAATTTTGTCAGCAAATTTTTGTCCTTTGAGGATATATTTCTTATATTTGTGCCCTTCAGTGAGTTTTTACAGAAACCAGACCTAGCACAAACGTATTTTTGTACCACAAAGTTCCTATATTCGTAATTTTATCAAAATCATTGTAGCCGTTTTTGAGATCCGTCAGACATTCATATACATACAGAGATAGCTCTTTTTTATTATTATTTTTTTTCTATTTTACAGCCACATTGGACCACTCAATCAATTTTTGGAAATTCTTCTTCTTGCCCAGATGTCTCTCATATTTTGGGCCCTCCTTTGTCTTTCTTCATCTGTGTGAACCTTTTTGTCTTCTTTATCTGTTTGTCCAGGAATCTCACGTTTTTCGGGTGTAACATTTCGAATTTGCTTGTTTGTCTGAGATCCCGCTCTGTAATTCCAATTTCCTACTTATCGATCATTATTTCTGCTATTATCCATCTTGGTGCATAGTTTAGTATACCGATTTTCTCTATAATCTGTCTTGTTATTCATGTTTGTGGCATTCTCATGCTCTTTTTTGTATTTGGTACACTCTTTTGTGTATTTTTGTATCTTTTGTGTTTTTGTTTTAGTTAATTTATTAATTCTAATAATAATTGTATTTGTCTAGGTGAAGACGTGTACCACCCACCGCACCCAACCTTACCAACCTCATCAGCCAATGATCAACACAAGCCAGTGGCGCTGTCTGGCCAGAAGGAAGAGGTGCACCATCGCGGGGACATTCCTTCGACTCATCTGCCCTCTGGCCAGGGGGGTCAGCAGTGTCGACTGCCTTGTCTCAACAACGGCACCTGCCAGAACGGAAAGTGTGTCTGCCGGCCTGGCTATCAGGGCGACAATTGCGCGGAGCGTGAGTATTTAATAATCACAATAATAATATCTTTATTGACATAATACACCAAAATTACAGAAAAACTGTTGAGGCAGATGTCTTGTCAGAAAGTTATTAGCCTATACATTTTTTAATTTATTACTAAGTCACAGAAATCTCATATCTTTTCCATAAAATAATTCATTTTTCTTAGATGTTTGTCAATTTATTAGCAAAAAACGTTCACAATTTTCTTTGAATTCCTCAAAATGTTTCATGAAACCATGTTATCTTATTTCTTCTAGTCTCTCGGTTATTTCAGCCACCTTTTTAGCACAGTATGCTATATCTGAATATTTTGTCTGAAGATTTGAAGAGAACGTCGGTCAATAAAAATATATTTAAAAAAAAATTCTAATAAAAAAACGAGTCTGACTTCTTTCTAGGAAAGAAACTCAACGAAAACGAACGCTTTGAGCTCTTCGTTGAGCTTCTTTTACAGTTTCGTTATCCTATTCAGAAGAGTTCTCAGGAAGTTTTTTAAAGAAAATTAAAATCAAGTAATATTTCCTTCCCATTAATAGTGTTCACGCAAACAGCAACAACCGCCTTCACAGGGGTGATAAGATGAAGTATGCAACGAGAACGAACAACTAGTCTGCTATGGCATGCGATCCCTGTACCGCAAGCACAGTTTACATGAAAGGCCGGGTGTCTAGATGGATATCTGCACATGCATAAGTTTTTTGCTAAAACTTGTCTATCAAGGCATGCGGGCTCTTGACAGCATACATTGGACAGAGACTCAAGAGAGGCGTCACATTCCGTTAGCAGTGTACGATTATGATGACAAACATAAATACCAGAACATTTGATATTTCATAAATATCTTGACTTGTTAGGGTAGTTCTGGCAACAATATTTTCTCTTTTATTTGTCCGTTATTTGTTAGGCATGGGTACATGCTAAGCAATTTCTGAGAATTCACTGCTGAATTTGCGTTTGTTATGTATTTGTAGTTTATTATTTCTTGTTACTAATGGGCGTGTCTAGTATCAGCCAATGACAGGCCTCCAACGTCCAGTTTGACCTATGATAAGCTTCCAATCTATCCACTGATATTCCTTGTATAAGTAGGTTATATTTAAGCAACTAAGGACATGTTGCTACTACTACATGTTCTACTTGTATATATAAAATTGCTGTTATGTGTTGGTAGGTTATTACTTGTTGAAATGGGCGGGTATAGTATCAGCTACCAGTATCAGCCAATAGTATTCGTCTAAGAAGAATTCGCCTATGTATTGAGGAACTCTGTATTCTGGCTTTAGTTTCATTGGGATAAAAAATGAGACAACAGTCGAAACTAAATAATCTTATTTGTTAATAATGAATAATATAGAATTTGTTGTGACTACATCAATATTAGAATCTGTCATGTTTTCCATGACGAAATACTTGTTGAACAATCTAATATAGAAAATGACACTTTATTTCTATTTAAATATTATTATTTTTTACTCATTTATACTGGAGGGACGCATTTCACTTCTAAAGAGAACCTTCACTTTAGAAGTGAAATGCATCCCTCCAGTATAAGTTAGTAAAAATCTGTGTAATTTTCCATGACTAAATACTTGAAGAGAAATCTAATATCAAAACTGACTCTGTATTTCTATTTAATTTATGATAATTTCTCACTTTTACTGGAGATACTGGAGGGATGCATTCCACTTCTAAAGAGAAGAGAAGCCTGAGGCTGATAAAGTTTCTCTTTAGAAGTGAAATGCATCCCTCTAAAGATGCATTCCATTTCTAAAGAGAAGAGAAACCTGAGGCTGATAAAGTTTCTCTTTAGAAGTGAAATGCATCCCTCTAAAGATGCATTCCACTTCTAAAGAGAAGAGAAGCCTGAGGCTGATAAAGTTTCTCTTTAGAAGTGAAATGCATCCCTCTAAAGATGCATTCCACTTCTAAAGAGAAGAGAAGCCTGAGGCTGATAAAGTTTCTCTTTAGAAGTGAAATGCATCCCTCTAGTAAAAGTGAGTGGGAATTGATACTAGATCAATATTAGGCCTCAGAACGCGTATTATAGGCTATTGATTTTAAATTTGTTCATTTTTATATTTGTTTGTACTATTACTACGGTACTCATACTATGATATTCATTTTCAATTTGTTTCACATTCTTATCTTTATGTACTTATCTTATTATTTTCTCCCTAGCGCACTGTCGAGAGCCGTGTCTAAATGCAGGCAGATGCATTGGACCAGATAGATGTGCCTGTGTCTATGGATTTACTGGCCGCAGATGTGAAGCAGGTACAATTTTTTTTTTTTATAAATTCATGTACAATGAATAAAAATGTAGATGAATCATCATGGTATAAACATACGTTAAGAAATGTGTATTCAAGGCAGCTACCAACTCCATGAAGTATATTATTGTCTGTATGAAGTTAATATAAATAGTTGTATTATAAATGTAGATGGAATGAACCGATACAACGGAGTATCCAAGATCCTGATAATTTCACATACAATGATAATAATTATTATCAGTGCTGACCATTAAATTGCTTTGATTTAAAATGAGCATCATATTATGCTTCTCGATTCACAAAAAATGCACATTGACATTTCTAGAAAAAACCGTTTTGTTTCTTGTTCAACAGACTTCATAATAATATATCATACCTCAATATTTTCTTTGTTTTTTTAAATTAATCTTCACGAATCGAAAACGTTTGGCCTACATGAGTAAAAAAAGATTTATTCTCAATAAAAATTTACCGTAAAAAGCTAATCAATAATATCCTTATTATTTGATGCTTAGTAGTCTTTTTGGATGTAGTGTACCATTCCCACTTCAGAAATAACCAATGAATAATTTTCCTGTTTCACACATAAATTTCAGTTCACATAAAATTTATTCACTCACATTGATACCCTACATCATGGAAATTCTATGAAACTTTGGGAATATTCCTGAAAAAAGTTTTGCAAAACAAGCAGTATTCGGAAGAAAAGAAATTAGGTCATTATTCCCAACTCGTTAGGATACCTATTGTATCACTTTTTTTAATTTATTATTTTAATAACTAAATGATTTTTTAAAACTAAGCTGATGTCTCCCTCGATTCTACAAGCACAGAGAAATAGGAAAGCAATTAAATCATTGTTTTCCAACTATCCCAATGTATAGGAAGATCATCAAGTCGCGCACATGTAATTAAACATTTCTGTAAATAGTAGTTTCGTTGAATTAAGTATGATGCCTTCTGCAAAATAACATCCCATGTAGGAGCGACAACTCATCTACCATCTAGACGCCACTGAAATGAATACTGGCTACATCAAGTCTGTAGTATTGTTGAGTTTACTGCTTTGTTAACTAGTCGTTTTCTGAAAAGCAGAAAATCAAGCATGAAATTCTTGCATTCAGTACTGCGCGAGTCAGCCTTTTTAAGCATTTGTTGTAAAACTCCAAGTTATTTGTGCATACTTTACTAATCATAATAATAGCAATGTTATTGGAAAAAATTGGGTTTACTCGACTCCTTCAAACTACTCGATTACCGTACCTTCTGATGTGCGCAACTTAATGATCACTCTGTATTTCAAGGTCTTACATGTTTCAAAAATGTTTTATATCAATAAATAAATGTTTGAGTTTAGTAAAATCATTGCCTTAATCAATTTTACATTAAAATTGGTAAGTACCCCCGCACTGAACATTAGAAAGCAATCAGGTTACTGTTTTCTAATTACCTTGTGATACTTATTAGCCTACTTGTACTTTAGTTTCTTTCTAGTTTTATATCTCTATTAGAAGAATTCGCATGGCTTTCTCAATGTTTTAATAAAATAAAAACTGTTCATTCCTAATGTCTGTACTCGATTTTGGGTTGCAGACTACCGAACAGGTCCCTGTTACACGAAAATCGCCAACGATATGTGTCAAGGTCAGTTACCTGGGGTTGTGTGTACCAAGCAACTGTGCTGTGCTACTGTGGGTCGTGCCTGGGGCCACCCGTGCGAAAAGTGCCCCTCCCAGCTGCCCTGTGACGAGGGCTATCTCAAGAATATACACAGCGGACAGTGTGTGGGTAAGTAGAGGAGCTGGCAAGTTTATAATAAATTTATGATAGATAATCTCTTATTTTAATTTACTCAAACTGGCTTCTTGATTCAATTGAGCCAGGATATCTAGAATTTGACATAACCTATCATTTAAAGGTTCTTCGGTTTCTTTTTTCTCTGTGCCTTTTCTTTGTTTTGTCCAATTTCGGTTTTCTTCCTCCCTTCTCTTCTTCTACTCCCTTTAGCCATCTTCCTCGTCTCTGATTTTTTCTCTTCCTTCTTCGCTTTTTCAATTTTCTTCTTTTCCTGCTTCTCTTTTCCCTCCCCTCTCTTTCATCTTCTTTTTCTTTTTTTCCTTCTCCTTCTTCACCTTCTTCTTTATTATTTTTCTCATTCTTCTTCTTTTTGTCCTCCTTAAACCCTGTACTCTCGTGTGCTAGAATTTCATAGAAAGATAACAGCACGGAGACAATCATCTATTAGATGTAAAATAGATAAATGATAGATGAATAGATAGATCAATAAATAGATGTGTAGATAAATGTCTATTTTGTGGACTATCAAGTATTGGGTGTTTTTTTAAAGGTATAGAACTTTAAGTTGGCAGCACTGCTTCCAGTGGCAAACATTTTGCCAACTGCAGCTGATTTGTGTTTAATATTGTTTGCCATTTTATCACGAATAGAGTGACACCTGATCAACGCTTGCAAATTGTGCAGATTTACTTTGAAAATCATTGTTCCATTCATGAAACATATCACGCACAATGTCCATTTTATGGTCAACATAATTGTCCATCAGAGCAATTAATTCGATTAACAATGGAACGATTTGCAACATGTGTACTTTGAATGATAATACGCATCCGTTCTTATGCAAATCGTTCCATTGCTAATTGAATTAATTGCTCTGATGGACAATTATATTGACCATAAAATGGACATAGTGCGGGATATGTTTCATTAATGGAACCATGATTTTCAAAGTAAATCTGCACAATTTGCATGCGTTGTTCAGGTGTCACTCTATTCATGATAAAATGGCAAACAATACTGAGTACAAATGTTAAGCCGCGTCTCATGAGTTCAGCCGTGTCTCCACCAAGCGAACATGGTCAGCGAACAGTGTTCACTAGAATCATCTGATGTTGCCGAACATTGTTTGGTGTGGACGCCTTCTCGAACATTATGATCGGTGTGGTGGGAGTAGTGGGTGGCGGGAACCTGTTGTTGGTCGTCACTGTTCGCTCACAGACCGAACATTTCAATTGAACTCACGAACATTTTCGGTGACCCATGTGTTTAATGTTTGTCCGTTTTTTGTATTCGCCAACAATGTTCGGCTGGTGGAGACGCGGCTTTACTTGACAAAATGTTTGCCACTGGAAGCAGGGCTGCCAACTTCTATACTATTAAAAAACGCCCTACTTATGGAACATATATACAAAAACTTTGAGAAATTCGAAATTAATAAATTATGTTATATAAATTCAGATGGTATATGATCAAACAAATAATCTCATTGTACAAATGTTATGAAGCAATTTTTCTATGGCTATGCTTTAAAGTGAATATTATAGGTTAGAAAGCGATGTCAATACAGTCTAATTTTTTTCTTTTTTTTTTCTTTTGAGGATGAAGCCCACATGGGTCTGAGACCTGTGCGTGGGTAATGAGTTGGATGATGGTGATTGATGAGTTGGACCTACAGTTCATGGATTATCAAACTAGTTGCATAATGAAGCTATTTCATCACTACTGTCACTTTTTACTAGAGGAATCATAGACCAATCAGAACTCAGGATTCCTTAAAAATAGTGCCGAAAGGAATGTAATCATGCATTAGTGACATCAGCTGCGTAATATATTGGTAATCGTAGATAAAATAATATTGTGTGCAACGATTGTGTCTTACCTATAAGCCATTCGTGAGGTGTTTAGAACACTCGTTTCACTCATCCTAATTTACATACAATCACTTTTGGCTTGAAAGCAGTTAAAACACAATCGTTGCATAAACTACTAGTCTGAGTTTCCAGTTCACTAAATCCGAATGCGGTCTGCTTTATGTGCTTTCAGATATAGACGAGTGTGAGGCGATACCGGGTCTCTGTCTGGGCGGCAAATGCGTGAACACGGTCGGCTCTTTCGAATGCCAGTGCTCGCCAGGACACCAACGCGACCCGGACAATAACGAATGTCGTGATGTCAACGAGTGCGTCGTGACGCCTGACGTCTGCGAGAACGGACGCTGCGTCAACACCGACGGCAATTACTATTGTGTCTGCCACCCCGGCTACATACCGTCCCACAACCGCAAAAACTGTATTGGTAAGAATTATATTTATAGCATAAAATTTTAGCCCTTGAGTATATTAGGCCAAAAATATATAAATTACTTCCGCAAGATGTTGAAAATGCATAAAACATAGAACAATTTAGATTATTGATAAACTGTTAGTTCTGTGAACAATAGACCTCACGCCCCAAGAATAGGGGTGTTTGCACAGAGCAACATACTTACTCGATTTAGCCTATTCAATGACAATTACCATCACAAAATTAAACACAATCATCAGACCTAACGCTTGATACAATTTGCGTAGTATATTTCATGTCTGTTTCCACATAACGTCACTCCGTATCACTTCACCTAGACTGCGTTTCTATTTTTCAGACAGCTGATTGCTCAAATCAGATCAGTTTTCACACGTCTGTTTAATGAATTTATAGAGCATTATTAATAAAAATTTTAATTGTTATTGAAATACTAGAAAAAAATTGTTCCTTTAAAACAATTTTTTAGAACAAAATTAATAAAATTTTTACTTGTATTTGAAATACTAGAAAAAATGGTCCCTCTCAAACATATGCTATTTTCATGAATGATAACTTAATCCATATGAAGGCTCGGCCAGATGAATAAGAAGGTTTGTCGGCTATATTGGAACCTGATTCCAATTGCATGTGATAGAGAAGCTAATTTAAAAAATCAGTTGTTTCCTACAGAAGAAGGCCTGAGGGCCTTTCCTCCTTATTTCTTAATAGGAGGTACTGATACTACAAGGTTGGGAGTAAAGGTTGGGGGTACTGAAACTACAATTTTTCTTTTAGTTTCAAATGGGGTACCTTCTTTTTTCTCAACAGATTCTTCTCATGTACTAGCAGCTTACCCGATTCAGTTGAATCGGGATATCCAAAACGTCATAGCCTACTTACAAATTTAATGTAATAGTCTCTTTTTCTCAACCCGCATCTTCTTCCCCTCCTTATCTTTCCCAAAATATTCGATTATTCTAAACTGAAAAAGTATTCCAAAAATACGTACAAACAGATTAGATATGACCCATGCACATTCAGATGTGCATTGATTAACCTTAATTTATTATTATAACGTATTTAATGTAATAAATACGTATTTAATGTAATAAAGTATTGAATCCCTTTACCACAAATGTTTCAATATCCCTTGTCCCTTTTTGCTTTTCTCTTCATCTTCGGGGTTTAAAATTATATTTATATTGTTATTTAAATTTTGAGTTTTAATTTAGTCCATTTGTTTTGTAGATGCTAGACAAGGCAACTGCTATACAACAGTGTCACGCGGTGGCATATGCAGACAGAGCTTGAGCATGAGGTTATCGAAAAAAGACTGCTGCTGTGGAATCAATATGGGCAAAGGATGGGGAGACGATTGTGAAACTTGTCCACTGCCTGGAGAAAGTGAGTACCGGTACCGACCAAAAAGTCTATTTAAATTTTTAATTTAAAAAAAGTATGTGCCAGATGTTTTCAAAATCAGATTCATTCTCAACAAAACAATGATAAAAATAAAAAATACATAGCAAAGTTGGTTAAAATAAATAAAGAAATCTTTCATGACGAAATACTTATTTTAAAAGTAAGCCAGATGTTTCCAAAATCAAATTCATTCTTAAAGAACAATTGAAGAATAATTACATTTTTTTCAGAGGATGAAACCCACATAGGTCTGAGACCTGTGCGTAGGTAATGAATTGGATGATGGTGATTGACGTAGCAAAACATAGCAAAGATGATTAAAATAAATGAATCTGTAATTTTTTTCATGACGAAATACTTGAACAATATAATATTAAAACTGGCACTGTATTTCTATTGAAATTGTGATTTTAACTCATACTGGAGCGATGCATTTCGCTTCTAAAGAGAAGCTTCATCAGCCTCATTGTAAAACAAAATGTGTTGATAAAACGTGAACATGGTATGCATTTCGCTTCTAAAGAGAAGCTTTATCAGCCTCATTATAAAACAAAAGGTGTAAATAAAACATGAGCATGGTATGCATTTCGCTTCTAAAGAGAAGCTTCATCAGCCTAATTATGAAGAAAATTATAAAACAAAAGGTGTAGATAATTACCTAATTAGCTAACATACCCATACAGCACAGGAACATTCCATAAATGTCTTAAATATGTTTCATTGAAACTTACGATATGTTTCAGATACATTTCAAAACATATCTGAGACCTCCCTGGAACATTTCTGATAGGTGAAAATGTCCGCTTTTGTGAAATGTTCCATTGAAATATAAATGATATGTATCGAAAATATAACAAACGTACGTCTCAAATATATTTCCAATATGTAACTATAAACAACTAGTGCAACCATTCAAATATATAACATTATCGAAGATATAATTGATTATTAAGTGCATTTTATTTCATTTTGATCTATTAAATAATCTCTCAAAATTTAAAAATTTTAGTATCTCATATTTTGGACTGAAAACGTTTGTGTTAATTGGAGTGAAAACATAACCTTGTTTAGACTGTGTTATTCATCGAAATTTGGGAGAGAACAGTTTTGGGTTGTTTCTCCCAATCATTGCCATGATATGTGCATGTATAAAAAATAAATAAATAAATTCTACATCAGATCAAAATAATGCAGTATGCTAATTACCACAGTGATCGAAACGTGTCACTTATTCCAATATGGTTTCATCATCCAGATCCAGTTGATGAGTTCAGAATGTGAGAATGAGCATGCGCAATCGGCGCATGCGCAAAAGCACAATCGCACAGCATTGTGGGTATGTTTCACTATAATGTATTTAGTACATTTCTGAAACCTACCTAGAGATACGTATCATTTGATGCTGGAACAAAACATATCAGAAACATTTTTGACACATAACTTATTTCATGGAACGTACTTTTTAGGTTCCATTAATATGTATCTAAAACGTTTCAAATACTTAGTGTGCTATATTGGTAGTGCCAGATTGTAATTGAAATGAAATAGAAAAAAATCTTGAACAATATGTTTGGCTAAAAATGTATCAAATTTTATCAGTGTGTGATAGTGGTTTGTTAAAAGTGAAATTTAATATTAATATACTTTTTCTGTAAATGAATCTCTAATTATTGTGCTTTGGGTGAAATTCCTATTGAAACAGACCTAACCTAAGAATTCGATTCTACGTTGAAGTTATGTGAAAAGCAGTTTTGGGCAATAGCCTATTGTATTCACATTGCATTTAAGTTAAATAAATAATAAATTAATAATTGAAAATGACTGTAGTATCGGCATTCATGCTATGAAGTAAACAAATTGATTATGCATAATGACTATATGATTGAAATAATGTCATATTTTGAAAAAAATCACTTGACCCAATTTTTTTTTATTAACAGATGATCACAGAAAACTGTGTGAAGAGATCAGTAGCATAGGTGGCAGCAGTGGTCCAGGCGGGTTATCAGGAACCGGAAGTGGATCATCGTATGGCGGAACCGGAAGTGGCCAGAACGGAAGTGCGGTTGTTCCAGTGCACCGGATGACAGCCGTAGACGAGTGCGCGCTGCGCCCGGACATCTGCGGCGGCGGACGTTGCCTGGACACGGCTGAAGCCTACATTTGCGAATGCTATCCTGGTTTCTCGCAGGGTGTATCACATGTGTGTGAAGGCCAGTTACGCTATTAATTAAATGTATAACAACACACAAATTCAACCCATAGATATATCAATAACATGTTAATAGACTGATACAATGGAGTATCCAAGGACCCCTAGGAATTTCCATAGAATAATAATTATTATTATTATTATCATTTGTGCTGATATGCAAAATTTAACTGCTTCAATTTCTATAAACATAATTTGCTTCCCAATTCACAAAAAATCCATATCAGCAGTTTTCAAATGTTGTTGCTTCTTCCCCTTCTTGGTCAACTGATCTCATAATACATCATGCCTCAGTATTTTTTCTGTGTTTTCATATTTTGAAATAATCGATTGAAATATTTTGAAATAATCTAGTCTATTTAACATAATTTACGAAAATATTTCAACACAAAAATAAAAACTTCAATGTTTGTACAATAAAAATGAAGTAAATAATTGGGCTAAGCATTAGCCTTTGCAATTTCCAATGTTTTGATTCCAATTGTAAACAACAGCTGCTAATGTTTTGATTTTTACTAGCCCAAACTAACATAAAGCCTAAGTGAGTTTTACATCAAAATTATTATTTTAGTCGACCCCCAAACAACAAAATTAATTGCAATCTCACTTGGACTTTGAGGAAGCTATATACCGAGTTTCAAGAGTCGTGAATCTTTATTTTGAGCGCTAGAGCATGGATGAACGGACGGACGGACAAGGGCACGATTTCAATAAGGTCCTTCATAAAATGATAGTAATAGCCCAGGCAAATTATGAATTCGGTAGCCAAAATTTTTTTCTGTTTTTAAAAAATCTACTTTAGGCACTGCAGGAAAGATTCCCTCGAGTTTGCGAAAAATTCTGGCTTGTGCATACCTTTTGGGGGCCCAAAAGCCCCCAAATTGGCACTTTTCTCAGTTTTTGGCCTTCAACTTGTAACCCATCAATCCACTGCGTTTAAAACATCCCATTCAAAAATAATAAAATGTTTGATTTCGTTGATTGATGTATAACAATGTGAAATCGGTTTAGTTGATCATTCGCAATTGATCATCAAAATCATTGATTTTTGCTCCCCTATCAAAAATGGACCATGTTAAGGTTTGAAGTCATTTATTTCGAAAACGCTCGCTCCAAAATGGAAACGTTCTAGGTGAAAGGCTCTAGAGCATCAAATTTTTTCAGAAGAGACCTTAATTTCAACATTTTGATCATTTTTTGAACAGCATGAATGTTACCTCTCCACAGCATGTGTTTGGTTTTACCATGGTGATTATCATTAAGTATTGGATACTCTACTACTGTGAAACCTAGTCTAGCATTTGCTTTGAATATATACCATTAAACTGGTTCGCTTACTCAATTTTTAGTTTCCTTTGTAATAATTGTTCAAGATTATGCTTATATAAATTTTTGGAAGTGATAGTCGTGAGCCGTAGCAGGTATCTGTTCAATCAGATAGAGATAAGCTGCATTCTCCTAGGCACTCTTTGTAAGGGTGACCAATTAGATTGGCTAGCAAAAAAGACACTGTTCTCTGCTGTAAAATAACTTCCCGGTGGTTCGGAACCCACCCAAAACTGTAGGTCAAACTCATCAATCACCTTCATCCAACTCATTACCCATGCACAGGTCTCATACCTATGTGGGCTTCATCCTAAAAAAAATATCAATAATTATTCAAAATAGTCCGACTTGTTGATCACCACATCGTTTTCATAGTTGACAAGTTTCCTGCATCAACTAGAGAAAGTTGATGGATAAAATTATTATATATTTTCAAATTACATGAGCTAAGAAAAAATTAGAAATGATTCATAGTAATATCAGGTTTATTGGAAAATATTTAGATGAGTTTTGTTTGGAATTTGCTAATGTACTACCACTTGTAGACATGATTGTGTTGCCATCAATGTTAGATACCGTATCTTGTAAATAGTTTTTGATTCTATTACTTTTGTTTCGCTTGTTAGTCTTCACTGTTTTGTCAGTTATGTGTATATAAGTGGTTTTTTATGTAAATTGAATGCTTAACTTGAATGGCTATGTATTCTTTTACTTATAGGAAATAATTTTTAGTTAATTATTATTTATATTGTATTACTTCAAGTTTGATGTTAATTAGAAGGATATAGTATTTATGTATTATTCACTGTAGCCCGCCATAGTAAGATGGGCTCCTTCCCCAAGCTCGAGCTTGCTCTTTTGGGGTAGTAATTCCCACATTTCCAGTTGATTTTTTTTTTTAATATGACAGTGTTAATGTTTATTTCTTGTATTGTATTGATATTGTTTTTTCTATGAAGATTAAATGAATTTTAAAAATAACTTAATTTTATAATAAGCGCAATTTGATGGTAATCCATTTTTTTTTGTTTTTTTTTGTTTTTTGAGGATGAAGCCCACATAGGTCTGAGACCTGTGCGTGGGTAATGAGTTGGATGATGGTGATTGATGAGTTGGACCTACAGTTTTAGGTGGGTTCCGAACCACCGGGAAGTGATTTTCAGCAGAGTACAGTGTCTTTTTTGCTGGCCAATCTAATCGGTCACTGTTACAAACAGGACCTACGAGAACGCAGCTTATCTATCTGATTGAACAGATACCTGCTACGGCTCGCGGCTATCACTTCCCTATAATACTGTAGTTGCTACATAAGCTTATTGATGTTCCCAAGCAAACTTAGTGCTATCTATATGCTTTCCTGGAAATAAGTATGAGTATTGCAAAATCTCTTAATTATTTTTAAAAACATAATCATTTAATCAAATCATAACGAATAAAGATTTTATTGTTTTATTTCTGTAAAAATTGAGTTGTTCAATGTAGTTTTTTTTATTTGCGCAGATGTGGATGAGTGTACTAAAGGATTCTGCATGGGTGGCCATTGCACTAATACGCCTGGCAGTTTTAAATGCGAGTGTCCCGTGGGATTTGATGTATCGTCAGACGGACGACTTTGTATTGGTAAGTTCGCATCAACTTTAATTATATTCAGAGTGTGTCATGAATGATTTGTGGACTTATAATAGATTTTAAAGCGAGTGAGCGTACTTTGGGACATTCCAAAATCTAAGTAACTGCTGAGTGAATTGAAATAAATTATGGTGAATATAAATTATCAGATTAAATCAACCTCAATGTTTTAGACAATATAGTGTAGTCAAAATTTGTGAAGAGAGTAGTTATGGACTTTGTTGCATCGATACTTCATTGTATTTCTGTCTGTAAATAAATACATAGACGAAAAAATGAAGAAAAAGTTAGTAAATATATAAATAAATACATACTCTATAAATAAATAATTGTATAAATAAATAGATAATAGAATGAATAAATAAAATAAGAAATCCTAATTTGACATGAATAAAATATAAAGGTACTAAATAAAGTATTGTAGTATAATATTAAAAACGCATCAATTTTTGAAAGAATGTTTATTATTATTATTCAAGTTTATTTCTGTTTCAGAATTCGATTAGATCAAAAATGTGTTACCAGGGTTGCACAGTTTGAATATGCTATATTGTTGAAATGTTAGTGCAAATTCGAAGAAATTGAAATTTTTTAGAAATAAATATTCAATTTCGCAATTACCATACATTCTATGTAGATTTACAAATATTATCGTTGGTATTTTTCGAATTTTTATTTATCACTTCTGTGCTTCACGTCACCTTTGTTCTTGATTCCTTTGCTCGTCCATATTTTTCTTCCTCTCTTACTTCAAACTTTCTTTTATTGATTTAGTCTCCAGTTTTATATTTTTATTAATTTTCTTTCTGTTTATTCTAGATCATGACGAGTGCAGTCAGACTGGTATGTGTGCCAATGGATTGTGCATCAACATGGACGGATCCTTCAAATGCCAGTGCAAGCACGGTTTTATATTGTCACCTACTGGTCATGCCTGCATTGGTGAGTATTATTCGAATTCTGTCAATCAGAAAATAAAGTATGAATCACTTCTACTGAAAGTAACATATACAATTTCTACTGGAAGCTGATATTATTTGCGGCCTACTCCAATGAAAATTATGCCTATATCTGGTAGACTTCCTTCATTTATTTCCTACCTGTATTTACGTCTTCATACGCTGATCAATAAAGCTTCAATTACAGTCATCATGATTTCAAAGTTTAAAGACAGCCATGGTGAAGTTCATAGATCATCTTAGATACATACATTCATAGATCATCATAGATACATACATTCATAGATCATCTTAGATACATACATTCATAGATCATCTTAGATACATACATTCATAGATCATCATAGATACATACATTCATAGATCATCTTAGATACATACATTCATAGATCATCATAGATACATACATTCATAGATCATCTTAGATACATACATTCATAGATCATCTTAGATACATACATTCATAGATCATCATAGATACATACATTCATAGATCATCATAGATACATACATTCATAGATCATCTTAGATACATACATTCATAGATCATCATAGATACATACATTCATAGATCATCTTAGATACATACATTCATAGATCATCTTAGATACATACATTCATAGATCATCATAGATACATACATTCATAGATCATCATAGATACATACATTCATAGATCATCATAGATATATATGTTGTATAACAATACATATAATATGTATATATTGTATAACAAATGCAACAACATATAGGTGTAAATCTATAGTGGAGTAAAGTCGCCTGATAGCCGCTCAAGATCTTTGGCTACACTTTTCTGACTTTCTACACGTTCTTACACCTCCATGATTATAATATTCTTTAAGCTATTTATCACGTGTTTCACGAGACAGCACTTGGATGGGTGACCGTGCTTCAATGACTTGATGTTATGTTAGGTTTATTGTCACTACCTGGAACCCACATATAATAGCTATAATAAGACCTGTAATGGCTTGAACGGCGATACCGTAGAGGGTTTCCCACCAATGAAAACTATACACTTATTTTATTATTTGTAATGTTTTTACTATTGTATTTGTAATTTTGCTTCACTGTTTACTTTTTCAAAGAATTTGTATTTTGCTTCACTTTTTACTTTTTCAAAGAATTTGTACCGAAAAGCCAGAAAACAACTGCTCACTAAAGTTCAGGTTAAAAAATGTTTACAGTATTATATATTGCTGCCAGGTAATTCTGAACAGACTATCTGTGTATAGTGTATATATACTGTATTATGTACTTGCAGAATAAATTCCATTTTCATTTCATTATTTTTTGTGTTAATTTTTCACTCTGCAGCCGGGGATATAACTGATCCCAAGACTACAAAACTGCATCACAAAGTAGAGACAGTTCTATGAGGGTCCCTCTTACCCTGCTATATTAAAGTGTCAGACATTTACTTACAATATTTGCTGTACTAAGCACTGCAGCCTTTTGCTTAATTCTAAGGTGCCAGTTTTCCAGAGCGAGCCTTTCTTTTGCAAACAACCATTCTTTTGATACCAGTCCTTTTGCAGGTACAACAACCGGAATAACTTCAACTTTCTTTAACAAATAGATATCCTTCAGTTTAACAGATAGAGGCTGGTATTTCCTTTTCTTCTCAGCAATTGTTCCCACAGTATTTTCATCTAAAGGGCTCTGCCACGTCAATGATACAAGCTTCTCTTTTCCTCTTAGGAAAAGAGGATTATTATTTTTATTATTATTTTATTAAGCACAAAAATAAATTACAATAGATGAAAAATATATCCAATACTACATTTTGCTAATCAATTTTAGCATCCCATTGTAGAAACTATTGATTTGATGTTTTATTTGGTTTTAGACGTTGACGAGTGCTACGAGAATCCGCGCATCTGTTTGAACGGGAGGTGCGAGAACACGGAGGGAGGCTACAAGTGCGTGTGTCAGGCTGGGTTCACTGCGTCAGCTGACGGCGCATTCTGCGTGGATGAGGACGAGTGCAGCGGGGGTGCAGGGGGTGTCTGCCAGAACGGCAAGTGCCTCAACACGGATGGCTCGTTCAGGTGTGTCTGCGACTCCGGGTTTCGCCTCTCCGCCGACCGGCATACCTGCCAAGGTTCGTTTTTTAAATGATTGACCGAACGAAGAGAGATCTCTTAATTAAAAATGTTTAATTTCAATTGCTAATTGAAGCAAAGGAATTGATTATTTCTGACATGAGCCTATCCTGCAGGCAAACCACAGCACTGATGCGGTCATGATTGGAATTTCTACTTGAACTGATTAATATTTAAAACTTTCCTCTTCCAAAAAACCTTTGAATTGATTCTGTGTTTTTTAGCTTAGAAGATAAAAATGTTTGGAGCCTGAACCCTTTTTAAATAATCCTGTATGTTACAAATGCAATGCAAGTTTCTTCGATTCATGATACAAAAAAAATCTTCAAGAGGAACACATCACATTTTAAAAGTCGAACTACATGAAAACATCAATACTATAACAATCGCTTCTATCTTTCCATGGGGGAAGCTCATATTTCTAAAATAATTCAATCTAAGAAATTTTTATTTTTTCTGTGTGATTATTTTGTTGCAGACATTGACGAGTGTCAGAGCAGTCCATGTCAGAATGGCCGTTGCATCAACACGGTGGGAAATTTTCGTTGTGAGTGCCAGCCTGGTTTCATTCTAGGACTGGATGGACGGTCTTGCCAAGGTAGGTACGACATTTCGATTTGTTTAGTTGGTACTGTATTAAATACACCATTAAAAAATCCAAGTACAAGTTTGAATCATACATTTAATCATATCAAATTACACTAATAAAAACTTTAAAAAACACTTCCAAGTAGAAATTATGATTATTAACTTTTCATGTGAAATTTAACGACTTGCAGTCAAATGACTTTGACTGCAAGTCGTTAAATTTCACATGAAAAGTTAATATTAACAACGCAGTTCATCATGGAACAAGAAATCCAGGAAGAAATTATGACTCACGTGAATGGCGTGACGGCCGTTTCACTCTGATGTTGGTGGGATCATCAGACGATACATAGCACACTCACTTCAGAGTGAAACGGCCGTCACGCCATAAATAATTCAGTAGCTATTGATTAGAGGCCCTAAGGCTTGTTTCACACATACCTGGTTGTCAGGCAGCCAGTGCTGTTTACCCAGTTGCAGGGATATTGTATCATATGGAGTGCTTCACACTCGCCCAATTTTTGAAATCGTATGATAAAATGTAATTATGCCAGGTAAACGACGCCGGTTACCTGACTGCCGGGTATGTGTGAAACAAGCCTTAGGGCCGCTATTGAATCAATAGCTACTCAATGATTTACTGAACAACTGATGAAATGGGCATTACAATGTCGCTTTAGTAAGATTTGGGATGAATTTCGAAAATTGGGAGGTTTCAATATGGTAATAAAAATTGTTTTGACAAAAAAAGGAAGAAATAGCTAGTTTTGTACACCAAATTGTTCTCTTTTTATTCTAATACTGGAGAAATAGGAAACTCAGTGTAGCTCAATTATTTAGCATAAACCATTTGAATAATTATATTATAACCAAAAATTATTCAATATACAACAAAATATCGCTTTCAAATTAACATCACCTACCACTTGATAAGAGAATATTTTAAAATCATCTGAAAAATCCTGGCCAGTATTCTTTACCCCAACGAAAATTACAATAATACCAAAAATATATATTTATTCACAACTTTGCTATAAAATAGCTTCTATAGTTACGGGTCGATTACATTGGGCGAGTTAGTAGCTAAGCGAGTAGCGAGTAGAAACGTTACAGACCGACCGTGCTACAGCAGCTTGGCATACCAAGCAGAATTGTAGAAAAATTTCACTTCCAGAATCACCCCATACTATGGAATTTCAAAGACAATAGATAATATTGCAACACAAAATTAAAATATGAAGTTTACCAACAATAAAATTTCATCAAAATAGTTCACAGAAAATTCAATATTTCTCATCTGAAGTGTAATGTGGCAGCCTGTGCGGTTAAATGTCGTTTTGGCCACAATAACATTGTATCTTTTGTGTTGGCTACACTGCCAGCTAGTAGCTAGAGATTCTTGATATTTGATGGGAGTACAAATTGAGTCAATCACAACTTGGTTTCGCACGTCTTCCTATCAGACTCCCGTTGACTCAGCAGTTCAACAGTCGACTCCAGTCACTTAACAGAGTCCACTCACCCAACGTACTCAATTTAATTCACAACACCCTATTACTTAAACTACTATTATGATTTATTGATTTTTCATTATCAGTTGCTTATTCTGTGTTTAGACTCCAGACGAGATCTGTGCTATGCATCCTACAGAGATGGCCAGTGCTCGGGCCAGTCCTCTACGGCAGTCACCAAATCCAGTTGCTGTTGTTGTACGGTGGTACTGGGTCAGCCGATGGGGTGGGGAACCCCCTGTCAACCCTGTCCTCTCCTGCACTCCCCCGAATTCAACGCGCTCTGCCCCCATGGACCAGGACTAACTTACAGCGGCGATGGTATGTGATGGTGCATTCTGAATAATCTATTTTATCAATTTATTGAAACTACATTAAAAGCTCACCAGGAGAAATACTGTTATTGTCATCAAAACACAAATCATATAAAGTTATTGTTGTGGATATCCATTTTTCGTGAACTGCAGTAGAACTATTCATATGTATTATCTTGATGTGCAGAACTGACCTTTTTTGAGTCGCGGTAACATATACAGTTATTGAAAAAGAAGGAACACACTTTTAATAGTTTATTTTATCCATGGCTACGTTATAAAGTAATATCGGTTAAATGTTTGGGGCAATTATGTGTATCTTGAAGATCGAAGATGATGCTGTGGGAAGGGCATCGCGTTATGCTGTAAAGCGGTCCCACCTCATCTCTACATTTTCCATCATAAGCTAGTGCACAAGTAAATCAACAATAATGTTAATTCCAATTGGTAAAAATGTTCTTTTAGACACTACATATATGTATTTTGAGTAACAATCTGAATTTCGAGTTTACCAGCTTGTAGAACTGTAATTTTTCAAGATAGGTGGTGGTTGGGTTGATGGGATACCACTTTGTAACCCCTCACTCAAGAACGGCTTCTCACACCTTGTCTAATGGCTCATTGAACCGACCCAAATTCATACTTGTAACATTTAGCTTAATTTGTAATTCTTCTTGGAAGTGTAATGTAGGCTTTCTACTGTACTTGGAAAATGTCGATTTTTTAAGAACTTGGTAACTACTCAAAATAAAAATGCAAAGTTGGTCTCAAATTGTAGGTAATATCTTTCTCTTCCACATCATTGACATTAAAATCTAAAAAAAAACATTTTCAAATTGAGCTATTATAATTAGCCAAATTTTCATGAGTTTTATAGTATTTCCGGCTTTCCGATCTTCCTAGCTTGCCTAGACCCAGAGTTATTGTACTGTAATACAAAATATCCAAAAAATATGAAAAAATTACAAATAATGTTATTTTTTTGTATGGTTAAATCAGCGAACACATAAGACCAATAGAAGGGGCTTCTTGTCCCTGAGGTGAAGCCACTTGTTACGCGCTCGTCCACTACAAAGATGGCGGCTCAGGGATGACTCACCCAAGTGGCGAGCGCTTGAGAAGCCAGTTTTTGCTATTTATTCTAAATTTACATATATATTTTTACAATTTAAATAAAATAAATGTTAGCACTGAAATCCAAGTACGCTAATCAGATCATCAACTATCAGTTTCATGTTATTCTATTTTGATTTTATTGTCCAAATAGCCTATGTTGGAATAAATTATTTTAAGATATCATCCTATGCTTTTTTTAAAGTAGACTAAGTTACTATGTTTTCATATTATTTTAGAGTCTTATCAACATTAAACTATTATCTAGATGCAAATTTAATTTCAAATTTGATTGAATTGGGACTTACTCTTTGATTCAATACTAATTGAGAGAATCAACTATTGCATCATTAGTTAGGGCAATAATTTGTTGAATCAAGCTGGTTTTCTTGAATCAACTTGCAATTTTTTAAACTGCTAAATTTCAAACATCATAATTAGTAAATACTAATTGTGTCTATCTGATCATTTATTCCAATGTAGGCTATTTGGACAATAAAATCATAATAGAATAATATGAAATTGAAAGTTGATGATTTGATTAGACTACTTGAATTTCAGTGTTACCATTTTATTTGTTGAATATTAGATAGAATCCCGATTCAGATAGTTTAAGGATCGTAGGATATTATGCAGTTATGTTTATAGATTGGTGATCATCTTAGTTATTTTAGTATATTTACTCAATCTTCTTGTAATGCAATGTCTCTAAGTTTTAAATTGAAATGTAGGTCCACAAATTGAATACACTGTTCCAGTAATCATGTTTTATGTAAAACCTATCATTTTAATTCAGGATCCTGATTGATATCATTGTATATTGCTTAGCCTATCCCATGTTAGGGATAGGCCAAGGTTAATCTTGTTTTATGTCATTATTATTAATTCCTAGGTTGATCTAAATATAACTTGTTAGGAAACTTGCTTTCAAATTAGAAAACTCTGTTAAATATGTATTGCCTTATTAAGCATTAGACCTTCAAATTTTAAATGTTAATGTAATTTTGAGTATAAATGAGTCATGTTCTAGACGTTTCAATTGGCCTATCTTGAATGTAACATTAATTCTTGTTATGCCTTCTGCAATATCAATTATTGCGTATAATTTAATAGTGCTAATAAATTAATAGCTAATTCAATACTGCTTTAATAGTGCTATTTTAAGGGTTATATATATTTCGTGCTCAGTGTCTTCGCGAGTGCTTGAAGAATAGCTTTATTAATATCAATTTTTATTATTTCAACATTACCACTTTCTTTTAACTTAAAATTTAAAAGTTAATACTTTTTTTATCAACCCAAAGTTGGTTTGGTTGGCGCCCATATGGAAATTATTTCATTCTGGATAGAGAAAGTACGGTCTTTACAATAGGCTATTACCCCATTAGACAAATTGAGTAAACGTTCAACTTTATGTAGTCATTGATTTATATGATTCAATGACTTTAAAGATGAATTTTTATTTGATAATGACAGTGTTCTAATAAACATTTTCCTATTTGGATTTTGTTCATTTGCGTTCATAACGGAAAGATTTAGAAGTTGGACTAATTTAATCAACAATTTACTAAAAATAATCTAACTTTAATATTATTACATTACAATAATAAACCTTCAAGGAAGTATTGAATCAAACACAAGAAATAAGTGAATAATTGGCTTAGTGGTCCCGGATGCGCAAGCCGGCTGACGACAGCGCACCATCCCGATCGCGTTTCAACGTTGCACTTAAACCTAACATTGCATCCAAAGTATAATTCGTACATTAAAATAAAAATCATGAAAAAATCATTCCGTTATTTCTGTACAACTTTCTCGCTTTTTTTTTATTTATTTATTTATTTGAACATTACACAATGCAATAGTATCCCTCTAGCTGTAAGCTATTTGAGGGATATTTTATTAAGACATTATATTACTATCAAATTCAACAATGAATAACAATAGATTCCTTTTCGTAATCTATATAACTGTATATAGCCCATTATATTTTCTTTGTAATCCATTGATCTGTCTATTGTCTATTGCACCGTAAAAAATCAAGTCACTTAAACAACCAATCAATATGGTATCGCTCTTCACTCATTGACACTTATCACTCTGGGATACACTTTAATACTCACTTGACACTCCTATTTTCTACATCATAATGTGTTTCTTATTTTTTATTGAACAACTCTAACCTTCATTAATAAATATTTTTTTTTTAGCTTAAACTAAGTCATTTATTCTCATAAAATAGACTTTTAATTTTGTTCGAATCTCACTGTTCCTCTGTAACATTCTCAACTCCAATGGTAATGAGTTTAAAAGAAATGGAATTCTACATTCTGGGGCTCTTTTACCATAGGCATTGTTATATCTCTGAGTTCTATAGATTCTATGTCTTAATCTGTAATCTATTTCATTCATTTCTCTATATTCATTCTTGAAATAGTTACGTGACAAGTCTGTATATTTGGCTAGAGCTTCTACTGTCATAATGCCTAATAACTGATGTTCAATACCATTAAAAAGAGTTCTAATAATTCTTTCTATGGTCCTATGCAGTGGCTGTTTTATATATTTTGGTGCCAAGTAATATATAGTAATTCCATAGAAAAGAGTGCTTTGAATCATTGAGTAGTATATCATTCTTTTAGTATTAACAGGAAAATAACCGCTTATTCTAGAACATTTGTAAAGTGCAGCTCTCATTATCTTCAAAAGTGAATTGTTATGTGATCTGAATCGCATATCAGCATCAAACGTTATTCCCAAATGTTTAATACTCTCACAAAAATCAAGTTTTTGACAGTCACATCCATTCATGATTTGATTCTTTAAACATTCTGTTTTATGACAGGTTAACTTAACTAATTCATTTTCATTAACTTGAATTATCTGATTCTTAAATACTATTACTTTAGTCTTTTGTGAATTTATTTTGAAATGATTATTAAAGAAGTACTTAACTGCTAAATCAAGATCTTGTTGTATATGTCTTAAACCTACTTTTAAATCTTTATGTATTATATACAGAATATTATCATCAGCATATTGCATAACTTTACTTTTAAATTTTAGGCTGGCGAAATCATTTACATATATGTTAAATAAAATTGGCGATAATATGCTTCCCTGGATCAATCCGCATGTTTGTTCGTAACTGCTACTAATACAAGTACCTATTTCAATCTGCAGAGTTCTATCTATGAAATAGTTCCCGAACAACCCTAGTAATTTGCCACCAATACCTATTCTACTTAATTTATGAATCATGTTTTCATAATTTACAAGGTCAAACGCTCTTGTCAGGTCAGTTGTTACAGATATAACAAATTTACTATCATTTAAAGATCTATTAATGTCACCTGTCATATTTTCTAGTAAATCAATAGTTGAACTTCCGGGGATGAAACCATATTGATTCTCATTTATTATTCTGTGTCTAGTTAGATGTTGTTGCAACTGCGCACCCATAAAATGCTCCAGAATCTTCATGAAAACTGAAACTGATCCCACTGGTCTGTAACACCCCAGGTCTTTTTTTGATCCCTTTTTAAAAATTGGTCTGAGATGTGTTACCTTCATAAGTGGTGGTATATTTCCAGTCTCAATAATTCTATTAATAAAATGTATCAATATCAATCTCAGGTAGAATATATTGTTTATTATATCCTGTGCTTTGATCCTATCTGGTCCTGGTCCTGATTTTCTGTTTAGTTTATACATGACAGTATAAAGCGATTCCAAGTTCATCTTTCTGAAGTTCATACTTAATCTATCTCCTATTGAATAATTTCCTTCATTAAAACTTTGTGCTAAATCAAACGGTTGCCCATTCATGCCAGCGATGATATCTTCGATTGCTGATTTAAAATTATTTTTGAATTTTTCTGTCAAGTCCTGCATATTTTTTTCATCTGTTACTTTAAAATGATTCTTTATTGATTCTATTATAGTTGGTTTACGTTTCTTATTTATAAATCGATTGATAATTTCCCACGTTTTTTTAGTGTTATTAAAGTTGTCAGAAAACAATTTATGATAATAGTTTCTCTTTTCTATACGAATCTTATTTGTCAGTTCATTTCTTAGTGTTTTAAATTGATCTCTTAGTTCTAAATTATTTTTGTCTCTTTTCAACCTTTGCCATGTGAGATTTTTTCTATCAATCAATTGCTTGATATTATTATTGAACCAGGGATTTTGTTCTTGTTTTTTATCTATTTTTATCTTTATTGTACTTTTATCATAGATGTCTTTAAACTTTTTCACTATTTCATTATATATATCTGATGGGTCTCTTAAATCCAGTATTGGCCACCAATTTTCTTTTTGAATTAATTCATTAACTTTTCTTGTGCTGATAATATTCTTATGCTCGTTCTCTATATCTTTATCTGAATCTTTACTAAAACTTATTTTCACCCCTTTCCAGTAGTGGTCTGAAATTTTGTTTTCTACTATGAACGCAGTGTAGGAGTTTTCATCGTTTAATTCAACATTAACATGGTCTAAGCAAGATGAAACCAAAACATTATTATAGAACTCTTCTCTAGTGGGCTTCTGGATACTATTATAAAGACCATTCGAATACAACACACCCAGATAATCCTCTGATCCATACCTATCATTCAAATAACAAATATTAATGTCACCCATCATGATAATATTCTTTTCGTTTTGATCACATCTCTACCCAAAAGATGAACATTTTGGTAGCCGACTCACTTTTTCATGTCATGGTTTGAAACTCGGACAAAAATATAACTTTAAACAACTAATTAAAATATATAGAGGTACTTTTATAATGCCACTGTTATCGTTAGAAACTAATTGTCTATACTCATGCCAAGTTTGAAAGTTATATCTTAATCCTAAGTGTGTTAAACTGCAGTTTATTTGAAGAGCGCGCATTGAAATTTTCTGATCTTGAAAACACGATTTCGTCTTTCTATCCACTACATGGATGGCGGACTTGGCTTCACCTCCTATAATACTGCGCTAGTGCATATACGCCCCTTCTATAGGTCTTATGGGTTCGTTGGGTTAAATTGTAATTAGAAAAGTTTTTTTCCACCAAAGAAATAATGGCGTCATAAGCTGAGCTCTGACTTTCCAGTCATATGTTTCCTACATGACTGCAAGGCTCAGACTACGACTACTCTGTACGCGCGGAAGTTTTTGCGTTCCAGACAGCTTTAATAACGCCGTTAATGGGCCTACCATATGATTAAAAACTGTTTCTCTTTTATCAGCTGTTCCTTCAAGGATAGATTTCTCCTTTTTGTGTCCTGCAGCGAGTTTTTACAGGAATGAGACCTAGCGCAATCGTATTTTTGCACCAAAAAGCTCCTATATTCGTAATTTCATCAAAATCGTTAGAGTTGTTTTTGAGATAGTGACTGGAAATACGTACATACATACATACAATTCCTTGCTCGTTTAATAGAAATATCGGGAGACCGAGCTCCGCTCGGGGGGGAGGGGGTTAAATGTTTGGGGGCAATTATGTGTATCTTGAAGATCGAAGATGATGCTGTGGGAAGGGCATTAACGACGCGGTCCCACCTCATCTCTACATTTTCCATTATAAGCTAGTGCACAAGTAAATCAACAATAATGTTAATTCCAATTGGTAAAAATGTTCTTTTAGACACTACATATATGTATTTTGAGTAACAATCTGAATTTCGAGTTTACCAGCTCGTAGAACTGTAATTTTTCAAGATAGGTGGTAGTTGGGTTGATGGGATACCACTTTGTAACCCCTCACTCAAGAACGGCTTCTCACACTTTGTCTAATGGTTCATTGAAACGACCCAAATTCATACTTGTAACATTTAGCTTAATTTGTAATTCTTCTTGGAAGTGTAATGTAGGCTTTCTACTGTACTTGGAAAATTTCGATTTTTTAAGAACATGGTAACTACTCAAAATAAAAATGCAAAGTTGGTCTCAAATTGTAGGTAATATTGTAGGCTCTTCCACATCATTGACATTGAAATCTAAAAAAAAAAAACATTTTTCAAATTGAGCTATTATAATTAGCCAAATTTTCATGAGTTTTATAGTATTTCCGGCTTTCCGATCTTCCTAGCTTGCCTGGACCCAGAGTTATTGTACTGTAATACAAAATATCCAAAAAATATGAAAAAATTACAAATAATGTTATTTTTTGTATGGTTAAATCAGCGAACACATAAGACCAATAGAAGGGGCTTCTTGTTGCTGAGGTGAAGCCACTTGTTACACGCTCGTCCACTACAAATATGGTGGCGCAGGTATGACTCACCCAAGTGGCGGGCGCTTGAGAAGCCAGTTTTTGCTATTTATTCTAAATTTACATATATATTTTTACAATTTAAATAAAATAAATGTTAGCACTGAAATCCAAGTACGCTAATCAGATCATCAACTATCAGATTCATATTATTCTATTTTGATTTTATTGTCCAAATAGCCTATATTGGAATAAATTATTTTAAGATATCATCCTATGCTTTTTTTAAAGTAGGCTACTATGTTTTCATATAATTTTAGTCTTATCAACATTAAACTATTATCAAGATGCAAATTTAATTTCAAATTTGATTGAATTGGGACTTACTCTTTGATTCAATACTAATTGAGAGAATCAACTATCGCATCATTAGTTAGGGCAATAATTTGTTGAATCAAGCTGGTTTTCTTTGAATCAACTTGCAATTTTTTAAACTGCTAAATTTCAAACATCATAATTAGTAAATACTAATTGTGTCTATCTGATCATTTATTCCAATGTAGGCTATTTGGACAATAAAATCATAATAGAATAATATGAAATTGAAAGTTGATGATTTGATTAGCCTACTTGAATTTCAGTGTTAACATTTTATTTGTTAAATATTAGATAGAATCACGATTCAGATAGTTTAAGGATCGTAGGATATTATGCAGTTATGTTTATAGATTGGTGATCATCTTAGTTATTTTAGTATATTTACTCAATCTTCTTGTAATGCAATGTCTCTAAGTTTTAAATTGAAATGTAGGTCCACAAATTGAATACACTGTTCCAGTAATCATGTTTTATGTAAAACCTATCATTTTAATTCAGGATCCTGATTGAACTCATTGTATATTGCGTTGCACTTAAACCTAACATTGCATCCAAAGTATAAGTCGTACATTAAAATAAAAATCATGAAAAAATCATTCCGTTATTTCTGTACAACTTTCTCTACCCAAAAGATGAAAATTTTGGTAGCCGACTCACTTTTTCATGTCATGGTTTGAAACTTGGACAAAAATATAACTTTAAACAACTAATTAAAATATATAGAGGTAACCATTAACTTTTATAATGCCACTGTTATCGTTAGAAACTAATTGTCTATACTCATGCCAAGTTTGAAAGTTATATCTTAATCCTAAGTGTGGAGAGCGCGCATTGAAATTTTCTGCTCTTGAAAACACGATTTCGTCTTTCTATCCACTACATGGCGGACTTGGCTTCACCTCCTATAATACTACGCTAGTGCATACGCCCCTTCTATTAGTCTTATGGGTTCGTTGGGTTAAATTGTAATTAGGAAAGTTTTTTTCACCAAAGAAATTATGGCGTCCTAAGCTGAGCTCTGACTTTCCAGTCATATGTTTTCTACATGACTGCAAGGCTCAGACTACGACTACACGGTACGCGCGGAAGTTTTTGCGTTCCAGACAGCGTTAATAACGCCGTTAATGGGCCTCACATATGATTAGCCTACTGTAGTTTTCATATATCTTGGCAGCAGTATGTTGGGTTCAGATGTAGGATGCTACACGCTGCCAAGTTATATGAATACTACAGTAAAAACTGTTTCTCTTTTATCAGCTGTTCCTCTAAGGATAGATTTCTCCTTTTTGTGTCCTTCAGCGAGTTTTTACAGGAATGAGACCTAGCGCAATCGTATTTTTGCACCAAAAAGCTCCTATATTCGTAATTTCATCAAAATCGTTAGAGTCGTTTTTGAGATAGTGACTGGAAATACGTACATACATACATACAATTCCTTGCTCGTTTAATAGAATAAGATAAGATAAGAGGTTGGAAAGTGAAGCTTAATTTTATTTCACGTCTTATCAAACTAGTGGCATAATGAAGCTATTTTAACACTACAGTAGAAGAGTCTAGACCAATCAGAACCAGGATTCCTCCAAAACAGTGTCGAATCAAATGTTATGCAATAGTCACGTCAACTGATTAAAACGTTTCGAAATTAAACTGTGTATTTTAAATCAGTACTGTCAACAACAGTCACGCATTTTTATTTTGGGCAAGTTATTGCATTTATTGGCAAGATAAATTTAATTTAATTTATTGGTAGTCGGAGAACGCAGCCCATATAATGCATTCTGTAGTAGGAAAATTTTGTGGATAAGTAGATATAAATATTGTTTTTCGTGTTATGAATATTCTTCTTTCAATAAAATATTCTTCTTTTTATTGTTCTATTGTATCATATTGCAGACATAAACGAGTGCGCACAGAACCCAAATATCTGTCAGAACGGCGCATGTGAGAACATGATGGGCTCGCATCGGTGCATCTGTAACCCGGGCTTTGAGGCAGATGCCACTGGCAAGATGTGCATAGACATAGATGAGTGCAAGGACGAACTTGTATGCAATGGCGGACAGTGCCGTAATACGCCTGGAAGCTATCAGGTAACAAACTCAAAAATAAAAATATTTATTACCTACTTCTCCAAATAAATTACATTATTTTTTCAAATAAATATACATTTACTTCTCCAAATAAATGTGCATTAAACTCGGAAGGCTCGCTTCGCTCACCTTACCTGTCTAGTCAGGGATCCCCATCAAATTTCCGAAAATTGTTGCATTTGCGCTAGAGATTTTGATTTGGTGAGGTGGAGGAAGGCTACCAGGATCGTGGGAAGTTGGCAATTGTTAGATAAAATAAATAAATAAATAAATTGAATTTGACAGCGCGAGTGAATGCGTAACTGTCCAATGCTCGAAGCCATTTATTGCTCTCCTAGAGTAGTGTAGACACCCGCTTCACAAATAATGTTAATAAACAAGTTCAGAGCCGACATCAAAAGCTAGATTTAATCTAACGGCGCGAGTGATCCCGGGTTAAATTGAAAATTATTTGCAAGATAATTGATTAATTACGGTCCCGAGCGGTCCCAGCCCGGGAGTTTGCAGCGGGGTTACTAATAGGTTTTGTTTACCTTTTTTTGCGAGATTTTCCCTCCACCCTTCTCTATTAAATTTACGATTTTGGTCCCGCCCCCTGGGACCGCCCTTGATTAATTATATTATCATGTTTGTCGCCTAGTTTGGTGCTGTGAACTAGTGCCTAATTGTACTGTATTAATTGACCGAACGAGGAGAGGTCTCTGTTTCAAGTCGACCGTTTTGGATTTGTCTGTTTGTAACGCATTTACAGTTGAACGCATGAAGCAAATTCAATGACATTTTGTATAGATCTTCCTTTAAGGAATGACCAGTGATGTAGGTGTAAGGATTTTTCGAAATTGCTTGCAGTTGAAGGATATTTAAAAGGAAAAAAACAATGGCTCTTGGGCTTTCTTCTATAGAGAACATAGTATTTTCGAAATGAGCTTCTTTATCACGTGCAATTGGAATCAGATTTAAAGTAGCCCTCTTATTCATCTGGTTGATCTTCCATATGAATTAAGTCATCATTCATAACAATAACATACTTCAAAGAGACAAATCATTTCTAATATTTCAATTAAATATAGTAACAAGTGATTACTAAATAGGTGATATACAAATTTAATAAATATTGTTTTATTAACTCATTCGTCAGACATCTAAAATCTAATTTGAGCAATCAGCTGTCTCGCAAATAGAAAACACAGACTTGGTGATGTGATACAGAGTGACCTTTTGTGAAAGACAGACATGAAATAATAGACTATGCAAATTTAATTAAGGGTTATGTCTGATGACTGTGTTTAATTTTGCGATGGTGATTATCATTGAGCAAATGAAGTATGTTCCTCTGTGCAAATCAGATTGAGAATGGTCTCTTGTGTGCATTTGCAGTGCATTTGTCCGACCGGCACCCAATTGAACACGGTCAATCAGATGTGCGAGGACGTGGATGAGTGCCAGGAGTTGGGGCCGGACAGCTGTTTCAACGGCGAGTGCGTCAACACCATCGGATCCTACGAGTGCGACTGTCCGCCCGGCTCCATCGTCGACAACACCGGACGAATTTGTCTGGGTGAGCAATACTTGTGTTTATATATATATAAATAAAATTAGAATTTTGTCTGTACATTTATCAGAATTATATATTTTTTGGTTATTTTCACGTTTTATACATTAAAGAAGCCGAAACAAGTCTTATCTCAATTACTGTCTGTCTGTCTGTCACAGCCCCGAAGGCATTTTACGCGGCCTTCTCCTGAAAAACGAGAGTATCGATCGGGATTAAAGTAATTTATCAGTATTGAAGACCTTTTTGACAATGTCTTTAGCTATAAAAAACTAAAATAACTTTTTTTAACAGAATAGTAAACGTTTAAAAACCAAGTATTGTGCGATTTTGGATACATTTCTTCTAAGTTTTATTACCACATAAGAACAAATCACGTAATTTTTCATGATATATCAATCAGCTGTTCTCAAATATTCTCTCTGATAACTGTCACTGAATTGTTTACGTTCTAAGTTGTTTAATAAGCTGCTAACAACTTCATGATCGTTGCAATCAAAAAAGCCGAAACATATTTTTAGTCTTATTTCTAAACAATCCGCACGAATGACGGGCACAATAGCTAGTTTATTGAGTAAAATTCGTCACCCCTAGATCACTAACGCTTTTAAAAATTGCATTAAAAATGACCTGACAGGTCCTCAATAGAATAATTATGCCATTGTACGTCTGTCCGTCCGTGCTCTTGTGCTATGAAGATTCTACGCTCTTGAAACTTTGTACATAGTTTCTTTATAGTCCAAGTGAGATTGCTATTGATTTTGGAGTTTCGGAGTCGAATATAAAAATAATTATGATGTAAACAGACTTCCACTATAGGTTAGTTTTGGTTAGTAAAAGTTGAAAAAAAATACAGCTGGTCCATTTGGAATCAAAACATAGGAAATTGCTAAGGCAAATTATTTGAAATTAGGTTTTTGAAATTTCGGTTGTAACAGAAACTTCATATTTTAATTCTCAAATCACAGCTGTTTTATAACTATCCAAAATTTACATTGAAATTTAGTTCCTAGTGCATTTTATTCCTAAAGCTGGGCATTCACGTTCCGATTTGCAGTACGACTTAGTAGGACTGCTAGTTGGATAGTCGACTCCACTCACGCTCCGACTAGCAATCTAACTTTATACCTAGTCAGCTGTGAACATCGCTCTCGAGCCGAAAAATGTAACCGAAGTAGCCCGATGTTGCCCAAACTTGCCCGAAGGTCAAGCACTGACTGAGGTAAGTTGGACAACTTTGATCCGACTCCCCCACACACGCTCCAACACTGTCGACAGTCGGAAGTCGGACCTTCCAGTCGTCCCTCTAGATGTTCCGAGTCGTCCATCTACGCTTCCAACTATCCAACAAGCCCATTCAAGTTCCAATATCGGATCCAACCTTGGAGGTTGGACCAGAAGTCGTACTGCAAATCGGAACGTGAATGCCCAGCTTAATCACTTGAATTGGCTGATGAAGCTTCTCTTCAGGGGCGAAAATATTATAAAGACTGTGTTGAAATCTTTTCTTAAATTATTTTAAATCGTTGAATTGAAAAAAAATAATAATAATTATTGAGAAAATAATAATAATATCTCTGAGCAAATTGCAATTGCCCAGAGGAGTTTATTGAACCAAATTAAACAAAAACATATAAAAGATTGAGAATACATTTTTTAGCTCTTATATTAAGCATTGTTGCTAACTATGATCACCGTACTATATAAAATATGTATCGGGGTGAACAGTCTAGAAATCCAACACAAACTATGAATAGCCTATAGTGCTGAATTCAGTACTAAAATTAACACAACTACTACTAAGCGATCACGACCACCACGACTACGATATTTAAATATTATGGCACAAACGGCGAGGTGGAACTACCCGTAAGGGTCTCCCAACCATTAAAAGCCATACGCTTATTATTATTATGATATATTATGAGATCTGTTTTTTTGTGAATGGGTTAGCATATAATGCTTATAGAAATCAAAGAAGCTAAATGGTGTATATGCCTATCAGCACAACTGATAATAAATATTATTTTATTCATAGCGGTTTATTCCTATTCTCCTTCTCTTTAATCTTCTCTTCTTCCATCATCCCCTACTTGTTCTCTCCTCCTTCTTTTCTTCTTCTTTTTCTTTTTCTGCTTTTTCTTCTTCTACTACTGCTATTTCTTCTTTTTCTTATACTGCTACTATTACTATTAGTACTAATTCTTCTTATCCTTCTTATTATTCTTTTCGGTTTATTATTGGTTACAGTTCATGCACAAAAATGGAAATAAATAGTTATTTATGTATTAAGAGCGTGAAGCGCGACTCTATCGCTCAAGCCAAAACAGTTACTGCGTGACGCATATAGCGGAGCGCAGTAATTTTGCGAGAGTTACTGCGCTCGCTGAGCAGTAAAGAGGTATTTTACAATCAGTTTTCAGTACGTAAAGAAATACTTTACGAGCAGTTGTAGGATAAAGATATTATTATGATTATCACCATATTTAAAAATATTTTTATGTATATTACTTACTTCACAAGTTCTCTTTTCTTTTGTTAATTGCATACTTTTTTGTTCAATAGACAACAGACGAGGTACGTGCTGGTCGCGACTAGTGGCTGGAAGGTGCGAGAGCAATCTGCCCAAACTGACCCTGAAATCGGAGTGCTGCTGTTCGATCGGCTTGGCCTGGGGCAGCCCGTGTGAACTGTGCCACCCGCAGGAGTGCGACTGTCCCAAGGGATTTGCTAAGGTAAACAAATTATACAAAAGGTCGGTGCACACGGGCTAACTTTTTGTCGGTTGGCCTCTTGGCCACGTGACCTCAAAATCAAAATCTTCTTAATTTCTCATTTTAAAAGATATACATTTCATTACAGTGTTGAATCAGAGAAGAAAAATCTTCAAATCTGCCTGAACCTGTACTTGAAGAGTTTGGTCATATCGTGGAAACATTATGTTTTGAAAAAAGGAGTATAGCAAAAATATTTTGAAAAATTGAACAAAAAGGTACCTTGTGCAATTCAAAATTGAAAGGAGCCAAAAGATAGATTTCTAAATAATGGAACACACTAACAACCTCTTCATAGTAGCTCCCATTTGAGATAATATATTAATTTGTAAAAATTTTATAATTATATGAATTATGGTATTTGTAAATTCCCCCAAGTAGCTGTTACTTAGCAGGGTTTAAATTTTATTTTCTGTTCGAGGATAAAGCGCAACTGAGACCTGTGCGTGGGTAATGATGGTGATTGATGATTTGGATCTAGAGTTTTATGTGGGTTCCAAACCACCGAGAAGTCATTTAACAGTAGAGAACAAAGTCTTTTTCGCTGGCCAATCCAATCGGTCACCCTTACAAAGAGGGGCCCGGGTTCGTCGTAGTTTGTCTTTATCTGATTGAACAAATACATTTAAATTCACCAATGTAGTAAATTTGCGAATAAATCAGTTGTGGGCAAAACCATGTTGTATCTTTGCTTTATTATATTTCTGTGATAAATAAATACCTGCTACGGCTAATGGCTATCACTTCTTCTAAATGTACTAAATGTATTGATAGGAAATGTCTTTTTTTAATAGGTGGCTCTGGTAGCGCAGTTGGTTGGAGAGCTTGTCTGAGATAAGATAAGGCTCTGGCTGGCTTCGTTTCCTGCAGCCTTGAGTTTGAATCCCATTCAGCCATGGATGTTTCTCATCATTCACCCATCACATCATTACCCACGCACAAGTCACCAGACTCATGTGGGCATCCACATTCGCAATAAAAAAAATGGATAAATTTAGTCATACCAGTCAGGACAATTGAGCAGGATTTATTTGGAGGATGTTACAATTTATAAATTGTAGCATCTTCCAATCAACTCAAGATTGATTGTCCCAAGTGAATCCCAAATAAAATTTTACTGTACACAATTTGCTACTTCGTCAGTGTTTCTTTACTGGTTGAACGCCTGTCTATTCATTGATTTTCATAAACTATCCAAAGCGATTGTGAAGTTGTAAATGTTCGCAGTAGTGGAGGTCTTCAGCCTAATTCATAGCATTAGAATGTTAATTCTAAACTAGATATGGTGAAAATGTGTGTTTGTGCGAAGTAGGTCTACGGCCTAATTCATAGCATTAAAAGGGAACTCAAAATTAATTATGTTTAAAATGTGTGCACGTGTTTTTCAGGTGGATGGGCGTGTTTGTAGTGACATCAACGAGTGTGAATTGAATGCAGGTGCCTGTCGTGGAGGGGGCACATGTGTCAACACCGATGGCTCATTCACATGTGTATGTCCCCCTGGTCTCACGCTCGATTCCACTGGTGAGTGTTTAGCTTTTTATTTAGTATTTTTATTTCATTTATTTGAAACTTGCATTTTGCCCGGGAATCCAGTTTGGAGTTTTTCTTTTCTAGTAGATAACTTATGGTAGTGGTCACAAATTACGAAATTGGGAAGGGTGAGTGAAATGTCACACAGTTCCTCTGTTTAAAAAAGAAGTTTACAAATAATCTGTTTTTTTGCAATGATGATGTAAATTTTTAGTGTTTTTCATTAGTAAATACCTTTTTAGAATGTTTCATCTCCACCCAGCTGCATAGTTTTGTGTTTAGTTCTTTAGATTAATGTATTAGAGGAAAAGCTCAATACACACAATAAGTAAGCTCGCATGATGCTGGGAAAGTAGCAGCTGTAATATTGATACAAAGCTATATGTTGCTTTGACTAAAGAGACATCGGCGTATCTATTATTTATTCATTTATTGTGACAAAATTACAATGAATGTGAAAGCGCAACAAGCTCAAGTCTAAAACTGCTCTATTAACAAATTTTGAATATGCTATTTTGTCCAAAACATTGAGGTTAATTTTAACGCAGACAATATTTAGATTCCCCAAACTACTCCCACTCGAAAAATAATAAAACATATTTTAAAACAAAAAAAGAAACCGACTTCAGTGAAATGATAAAATACTCACGTACTAAAAAGTTTAAAATAAAGTATTTACTTTAAACTGAGAAAATTTTAAATTTCATACAAGTAATCTTTTGAAGTCGGCGCCAAATATTTTATAAAGATGATAAGAAATTCTATCTAATATCAAAACTAACACTGTATTTTTTTGGAGGATGAAGCCCACATAGGTCTGAGAGTTTTGCGTGGGTAATGAATTGGATGATGGAGATTGATGAGTTGAACCTACAGTTCTAGGTGGGTTCCGAACCATCAGGAAGTGATTGATAAGAAATTCTATCTAATATCAAAACTAACACTGTATTTTAATTAAATTTGTGATTTACACACACTTTTACTGAAATACAGTAACTGATAAGAAATTCTATCTAATATCAAAACTAACACTGTATTTCAATTAAATGTGATTTACACTCACTTTTACTGAAATACAGTGTCAGTTTTGATATTAGATTGTTCAATTATTTCGTCATGGAAAACATCACATTCTGTTATATTTTAGAAGTTTATGGGAAATTTGGCGCCGACTTCAAAAGATTACTTGTATGAAATTTAAAATTTTCTCAGTTTAAAGTAAATACTTTATTTTAAACTTTTTAGTACGTGAGTATTTTATCATTTCACTGAAGTCGGTTTCTTTTTTTGTTTTAAAATATGTTTTATTTTAAGCTTTTTAGTTGAATTTTCAAACTTTGAAAACATGAGAAATTTCTCAAAGCCTACATTATGAAATATTTATCAAATTAGCAAGCCAATAATTAATTTATAACATCGAAAGTTAAGTAACTAAAAATCCACATATAAGGAAAGATAAACTAAGGAAAATTCTACAACGTTTTATTTAATGTGGAATATTGTATTTAGGAGAATTATAATAGCGAAAGGCTTCTTAAAAGTGAAATGGCTTTTGATTCATTTTGATGTGGTCCCTTTCAGAATATACCTACACTGAAATAGTAGGCCTATATTACGTTACAAGTGTGGAAAATATTGTGCTTACTGAAAATATGATAAGTAAACGCAGGAGATGAAGTTGAGTGCGGTATTATCATACGAGTATGGTAAACATCTTCCTGGACGAGTTATGTACGATATTTTTTGTGTTATGATTGCAACTGAATAACCTTACTCCTATGACTCAATAACATCAACTAAATTATTTACAATTTTCATATGAACATATGGACAGAAATATTATATTCTTCTTATTCTCGATTCAAATTAAGTTCATGTGATTGGTCAAAACGGGACATTAAAGACTTCTTTCACACTGAACCAGCTTTGGGTAACCGTTGTCGTTTACCCGGCATAATTGCATTGCATCATATGATTTCGAAAACCGTCTAGATGTAAAGCGCTCCATATGATACAATGATCAGCCTGGTAAACGACACCGGTTATCCGATTGGCGGTTATGTGTGGAACTATCCTATTCAAACTTGATTGAAATGAAGACATCGAAGAATGCTCCTTTTTGTTTAATATTGGGCTAAGTATAGGGCCGATCCTTGTGAAACTTGGATGGGACCACCGCTGAGCGATGCTCTTTCATTTAAGAAAAAATTCATCGAAATCGGTTCAATATTGTTCAAATGATTGATGTACAAACATAAAAAAAAAAAAAAACAGGTCGAATATAGTAACCTTGTTGTTTTTGGAAGTCGGTTAAATAA
This sequence comes from Conomelus anceps, assembly GCA_948455865.1. Classification (NCBI taxonomy): domain Eukaryota; kingdom Metazoa; phylum Arthropoda; class Insecta; order Hemiptera; family Delphacidae; genus Conomelus; species Conomelus anceps. The sequence continues at coordinate 149,801,771 of OX418216.1, forward strand.
AATGATTCCACTTCACTCGAAGGCAATCCATTATCACCATAGTTACAGATCTTGTATCAGCTGCTCCATGCATCTAAAACATTTTTCATAATTGCTGAAATTGAAACAAATTTTGAAAATAAAAAGAAAATAAGAAACCGGGCTTTGAAGAGCATTGAATTGTGTTTAGAGGTAGCTTTGTGCCAATTTAGTGACTGGCACACGCACGCACACTCACACACTGCTACTCTCTCTTAAAGGGCTATAAAGAGCTTTATTATATTTATTTTAAAATACTGTAGTGCTTGGATGCAAACCATTGAAAACAAGACTGTAACAGGTCTCTACGGGGCAGGAAATATATCAGGGACCCTCTTCTTTTATGTTATGACCTTTTTGCAAGTGCCCCAATCGTTCTAGGGTAGCTACGAGCATGGTTGAGGCTGAAAACCAAAACAGGTAGGCTTACCTAAAATGTCTAAAATAGCCTTCAAGTGAAAAATAACTATTTTATTTTTTTGGAGTGAAGTTTTTTAGTGAATATAAATTTTTAGTGTTAATTAAACTGAATGTTTTGGACAATATAGTATATTCAAAATTTGTGAAGAGATTCTTAGTCTGTTTCATCTTCACTTTATTGTTATTCTGTATAAAAAATTAGTAGATGAATAAATAAATAATAACACAGGAGTTGAGTTTATGGTTAGTTCAGTTCGTTTAGGCCGTCTACTGTACCATATTTTAACCTTTTTGGCCGAATGGTTTTAGAGAACGGTGTTGAACGAGCGAATGGTATTTGGCATATAGATTGATTACTGATTTTCTTATGTTGTGTGATTTTTGTCAGGTACAATGTGCTTGGACGTGCGTCAGGAGGCGTGTTTCACGGAGTTCAGACATGGAAACGGCAAGGGCCACATTGAGGGCATCTACCCACGCGCCATATGCTGCTGCTCAGGGGTGGGTAAGGCGTGGGGCGGTGCCTCCGATGGCACACGCTGTGAACAGTGTCCCCGACCGTCCACACCTGCATTCAGCGAACTGTGTCCTAAGGTAAACTACAGGTCCTATTTATTTGTTCACCTAACTTATTTATCTAACCATTCATCTACTTGCAGGTTGCCCGATTCAATTAATTCGCTATTCACCTTGTTCAACAAGATGATGTGGAAACAGGGGCGCACCCAGATTTTCGTTTGGGGAGCTTTCCCCAAGGGCAGTTTTAGATTTGGCTGACCTTTTTATTTGCTAGATTAACACTACCTTCCCTATATTCCTTCCCTCCCTTTTCATCCCCTCACAATTTACACCAGGAAGTGGTAGCGGTGAGCCATAGTAGGTATCTGTTGAATCAGATTAGATAAGCAGCTCTTAGAAAAGTTGAGAAAAAAATTATCATCACTAGTGAATCTGCTACAAAGGCTGGCTGGATCATCTTGGGGGAGCAGGGCTGATACTCTGACAACTGCAGCTTTGGCTCTTGTGTACAGTGCCGCGGAGTATGGTGCCCCTGTCTGGATGGGAAGCTGTCACACCCGCTTGATTGATGTGGCCCTGAACAGTGCAATGCGCACAATAACTGGTTGTCTGATGCAAACTGAGACAGACTGGCTCCCTGTTCTTAGCAATATTACACCTCCACATTTCAGAAGACAAGAAATAGCTTGCAGAGAGATGAGGAAGATTTGTGAGTTGCCAGAGCTCCCGATTCACAAAGACTTGCTCCTGGACTCTCCAACACCGATGAGGCTCAGATCCAGAAAACCTTTTTGGGATCACCCTTCACAGCCTGCAAATCCTACACAAATGTGGACTGAGGCTTGGCGATCTGTAGCAGTCAGAAATAGAGAGTTAGTCTCTGATCCAAATAGGAGAGTGAATGGTTTTGAGATGCCCCGACAGGTGTGGGTGCGTCTTAACCGTTTCAGAACTGGACAGGGAAGATGCCAGAAAAATATGTATCGGTGGGGTTTGGCTGACTCTCCTCTCTGTGATTGTGGTCAAGAGCAAACAATGAACCACATTATTGATTCATGCCCATTGACAAGACTCCCAGGAGGGCTACAAAAACTGCATGTGGCAGATGACATGGCCATACACTGGCTAATTAATTTAGATCTAACAATATAACTTCGCTTCCTTTATGCTGCTACTCAATTCCATACAAGTATATAGATAAGCAGCTCTCTCCTGGGCCCTCTCAGTAAGGGATTAGCCAGCAAAAAGTCTCTGTTCTCGGCTGTAAAATCACTTCCCGGTGGTTCGGAACCCACCTAAATTGTAGGTTCACCATGCTTCCAATAACATGGCTCAAGCGGCGAGTTAGAACTACCCGTAAGGGTCTCCCCACCAATAAAAGCCATACCCATGAACTAACAGTTTTCACCCAAAGTTTACTTTCTTTCATAACTTATTTTTCAGCTTATCTCTCGAACAATTTGGCCAAAAACGTTTAAATTTCGTAAACATATTTGAGTTGAGGCCCAAGACGCGTGATGAGAAAGGGTTCCAAAATATTCCCTAATATATGCCTTAAACTTAGAATTCTTTTAAATCTTGTGTTTTTCAATGTTTGGGTCCAGAAAAAAATATTTTCAAAATTTCAGTTGATTACACTTTCTTAAGAGCAATGTGGCCAGGATGTTTAATACTAGGATCATTCAAGAGCAAGTGTAGCTTTCAAAATTTCCCCTCAAAAAATAAAATTATTAATAATTCTAAAAATGTTGCAGAAACTGTCCCTTCTCACCACTGGGGTGAGTCGGACAGCTGCGAGAGAAGAAAGCATGCGGACGAATTTTTGCCCTGGAGGTCAGGGGTGCGGAGCTAGCGCATCAAGTCAATAAACTCACAATTTTACCAATAAACTTTTCGTCATTTATGCGAATTTTGCAGTATACCTGAATAACTTCTGTTTAGCTGGAGACTTGTAACAAGTTTTTTTTCCAATTTTCCAGCTCTTTCAGCATCAAACCCTTTCAATTCACCACATAAATGACGAAGCATTTTGCTAAATGCTATGAAGCAAAAATGATGAAAGCCCTAGAGATTCAGAATAACTAATCAATGAAGATACCTGAAATAATCCGCTATCTCCACCTCTGTGCTAGTGACTTAAATTTTTTAGTAAAATTTCAATGCTGCTAGACCACTCAGCCTATTTCCGTCATTGATATTCCTAATGTTATAGCAATATTATTATGAACAAAATTTTAATTGAACAAGCGTGAAATAATGAAATGTACCAACACTATTTGCTTAAAAAATATAATTTTTTTTATGGAGACTCCTGGTTGTGGGGGGGTGGGGTGGGTTTAAGCACCCAAAATCTCCCCCCTATCTATTAATTCATCTACTAGCTGAATCTGAATTCTAATGAATCTGGGCTTCTAGAACATGACATAGCCTATCTAGAGATTTAATTTAATAGTCTCATTATTGCTATCCCTCTTTCGCTTTTGCTTCTTATTTTTCTTCTTCTTCCTCTTCTCATTTTTCTTCTTGTTTGCTCCTCCTTGACCCCTTATTTTCCACGATGGAGTTATGTCGACAGAGAGTTCAGCATGACAGTTGTGCAATAGAAGAAGATGGATAAGTCTCAAGCATAGACTTATATGTCTTAATGGGTCTCCCACTTATTGTTCCCGATATTGCAGTATGAATTTGAGAATTAATTTGTAGTACATGAGCTTTATTTAATATAAACTTAAAAAACACCAAAGGGAAATTAACTCACGTTATGGCGTGACGGCCGTTTCCACTTGAAAGTGTTTTTTAAGTTTATATTATATTAGTGGAAACAAGATGGACCTTCAACATCATAATTTAGCTTTATTGAAATTGAAAATTCCACAAACTTATAATATATCTTTATAAGTTTCTATTAATTGTTGACAATAATTGCAGTATTCTATGAATTTGTTTTTGAGTTTTTAGTAGTATTTTGTAGTATGAACTTATTGAAATTGAAAATTAACTCATATCTTATATTATTACTTGTCTATAATATTCTTCTTTTTTGTAGGGTCCTGGTTTTGTGGATAGGAAAGACATCAACGAGTGCATGGAGTTTCCATCGATGTGCAACAATGGTCGATGCAGAAACAGTATCGGTGGCTTCAGTTGCAACTGCAATCAGGGCTATGCACTCGACGAGAATGGCATCAAGTGCAACGGTCAGTTATTACAATAATTGTGATTATTCAAATCGTTATCTGTGTCAGATATTGCTTAAATAATCTTAATAAATGACTTTTATTTGTAGGCGTAGTCAGAAATTTCTCAAGGGGGTCAGTCAGCCAGAAATACCCCCACCCCTCCACTTTCACCAATCCCAACCAATGAAACACAAAATTTCGGACTAAATTCAATTGAAGACATCGATGAATAATCCTTTTTGCTTGTTATTGGACTGAGTATTGGGCCGATCCTTGCGAAACTTAGATGGGACCACTGCTGGATGATATAAAAAAATACATATTGAAATTTTTTTTTGATAGAGCTCGAGTAATTGATGTATAAACATAAAGAAAAAAGAGGTCGAATTGAGAATCTCATCCTTTTTGGAAGTCGGTTAAAAATAGGTACTTATAGAATAATTGAAATTAAAACTGAATTAATAAAAAATGAAATAATAAAATTATATTAAGCCTATGGCTTTTATTGAAATTATAAAATAAAAATAATAAGCGTATTGCTTTTATTGATGGGGGACCCTTAATGGTAGTTCCACTTCGCCGTATGAGCTATGTTATGGGTATCATAGTGCACCTACTACTAAGTGGGTTCCGAACCACCGGGTAAGTATAAGGATTTTTTTTAAATTTTGTTGCATTTGAAGGATAATTCAAAGGAAAGGCACCTTGGCCTTCTTCTGAATAAATAAATAAATAAATATGAATAAATAATGTTTTTTTTGGCACCAACCAGCAGAAGGAAAAAACCTTGTTCGCTGGTGGGAGTAATTCAGTTCAGTCCAGATTATTTAGTTTCAAAACACAGTCCTTCGCAGATTCTAACTATTCAGTATTATTAATAAAATTATATTATTATTAATTAAGTGATAATGCTTATAACATGAAGTCATAGATGACTAGGGCACGGTCACCCATCTAAGATAGATAGATAGATATTTAAGCATCCACTACCCTCCCATCGTGGGGGCATCTGGATTTGTCCAATGTTAAATTTAAATTTATTATTTCCAATCAGGCTATATTAATTTAGGATTTTTATGATACTCTCTATATTCTTGGTTTGAATAGAAACCACAGTCCTCTAGCTCTCTCTTGAAAACCTCTTTCAATTTTTCGAGAGGGATTCTCCTAAGCCGGGCCGGAAAAACATTAAAAAGTTGAACTCTTGAATTTTCAACTCCATTTGTATCCAATGCTTTGTGAGCAGTGCGATGAGTTTCATTTCCAAGTTCATTCCTGTACCTAGTGTTATGAGAATGAACCATGGAACCCCTATCAAACATTGATTCATTTTTCTTTTTTAAGTTTACACTTTCAAATATATATAAACTAGGCACAGGCAGAAGTTTAAACTGTTTAAAATATGGTCGACAGTTCGTCCGAATAGACTCACCTCTGTCTAGTAGACTAGCAGAATAGACTAAGTGTCGTCTTGAGCACTCATGGCTGAACTTGTGGGGAACATGGTGAAACTACTATTTTAGGTGGGTTGCGAACGGGTAAGTGGTAATAATGCTTATAACATCTAGTTATTGAAGCACTATCATCTTTCAAACAAATTCTAGAGCTGTCGTGACTGAACATTACGACCACATAAACCAAGTGAGCAATTACCACCAGTGCGTGGTGAACTGCTTTCAGAGTATTAATGCTGCATATATTGGACATTTGTCGCAGAGCATTTCTGGTATTTTATCACTACCTGATCAATCAATAAAATGAAATAGCACTGTATGATTTTTATCCATTCTCCTCTCTATTGTCATATTCTTATGCTAATAGTTTTTTTATGATTGATGGGTGATTTTTGTGCTGCAGATATCGATGAATGCAACATAATGCATGGCGTATGCGGCGATGGCACTTGTAAGAACACGCCGGGGAACTTCGAGTGCGACTGCAAGCCCGGCTACGAGAGCTCAACTATGATGCAGGTGTGCATGGGTAAGCATATACCACTATCATAGGATTAGTCTACATCATCCCGGTGGGTTACCATTTGCCCTACCCGGCAGTTGACCGACCGAAACAAATTTTATATAAACTAAATTTTATGAAAGAGTTAAAGCATAAAATGGTTCATTTTGTAACATTGTCAGGCTAGGTTAGGTTAAATCGTAAAGTTAGTTTTGGTCAGTCAAGGGGTAGGGTTGGGCAACTGACAGGTAGGGCAACTGGTAACCAATCCATCACCCCTGCTGCTTCTTATTTTTCTTCTTCTCTTTTCTTCATTGTATTGAACTTTTTCTTCCAACTTCTTTTGTCATTTCTTCTTCTATAACTGCTTACAATAATATTATAAAATAGGTCACAAGGAACAGGCATTCGAGTGGAAAATGATTTTATGCATGGAGGTATAAGAAAATGCAGGGAGCACAACTCATATCAATCCTGTTGAAAATATGATACCTATGAGCATGGAAGCGTAGATTAAAAAGAATAGAATAATATTTTTTTTGCCATTCAGTACATTTAAGTACAATAGGCTTCGTATAAAATATACTGTAGCGAATATGAAATTGGAGAGAATAGAAAGAAAGAAGAAACAGTGGTTTTTGGTGTTATCTGCTATGTAAATGTTTACTTTTAAGTAATTAATTACTCTGCTTTTGACCCTTTTATAGTGTTTACTTGGTAATTTGTAGAATGTTCTAGTCGTTTGATTAGACATTAATGGAATCTTTTCGAAACAGAATTTATTAATTTCGAATTCCTTTAATTGCTATTACTTTATACTGAAGACTTCCGCAATGGCGGATATTGACAACAGCATTGAAAAGCTGATGGGATAAATCTAATCTTTTCGAATATTGTAGAAAGTGCTAGTTTCTTTATTTATTTATTTAGAAGATGATAGAAAAATCCAGAGATATCTCAATTATGGAAAATCATATAAATAGAGGGACACTTTTGTAAATTAGTTAAGTTGTCTTTGAGATTCATCATGATAAACAAGTGTGACAGTTAAGTGGTTCAGTTATTGTTCTACGTTGATAAGTGGCAGTAGTAACAGTTCGCGTTAATGCAGACAGTGAAATCACGTTGGCGCTATTGCAAACCATGCAATGAACTTTCGTTGTCTGTAGTGATAATTTTTTTGACAGTTCTATAGTGATAATTCTTTTACCTATTGCTGTATTACGGACTTGTGCTACGTAAGTTAATTGTTCTTCCTTGACGATTCTTTTCGAATATTATTGGACAGTTTATTGTACAGTTATTATTTAATATTAGTTCGGCCTTTTGACATTTAGTGATTGATTTTCGTTCAGTTTATTGAAAACTCATTATCAGTTGAACAATATCGTTTTATCTGTTTCCGATTGCTTATTTTTGTGTAAGAAATTACTAAACATTGTGAGTTGTGAATTATTTGTGTTAATAAAGTGCGAGTGATGAGTCCGAGTGTTGCCAGCGTTATTTTAGACATAGAACCTGTAACAATACGATTCAATACACTTAAACATAAACAGAACAACAATAATAATTTATAAACAGACCAAGACAATACTAGAGCCTTTACTATCAAGTATGGCATTAGCCAAAGAGGAAGTGAAAATGGCAATAACCAAACCTGATATCAGTGATTCCGACGCCATCTTGTTTGGCTAATCTTCAGCATCACTTATTTTCACAATTTATGCTACCTCCATGGTATATAGCGTCATTAGAGTCCAAATATCATGAGTTTTAACCCTCGAGGATGATGCGCCTCAGTGAGAAAATTTGCGCAAATTGGGGGTGGTTTATATGTTTTTTTATTTGTTTCTGATACAACACATGAGTATGCAAATGTATAGAGCAATATAAAGCGTACAATAAAATCAAAATTTTGAAACAACACTCACATCATGAACCTTAAGGTTTTCCTTATCTGTGATGTTTTCCAAGACGAAATACTTTTCAACAATCTAAAATCAAAGGTGACACAGTTTTTCAATTTTGTATTTCAAAATTGAAATACAGTGTCAGTTTTGATATTAGGTTTTCATTATATCTTCGAAATAAATCAAGAAAGCGGAAAGGTTATACTCTAGATAATTGTAGAACGCAAAAATCTGTTTATAATAAGCCCAAAAACATTCCTCAAAGGTGGTTTGCACTAGAAATTTAGTTGGTCGAATATTAATTTTTTTGTAAAATTTTACCATGTAGGCCTGTTCTCTTGAAAATATCTTGAGAAATATCAGTTTATCATGAAATCAATCAATGATGAATTTCTGAGTTAAAAAATACAATTCTCAATGTATTTGGATCTTACCAGACTGCAGTAGTTAACAACTACTACTTTCTCTGTAGTGGCGAAGGTGATATTGTGGAAGATATCCATAATGAATAATAAAACTTGAAGTTGTCACATTTATTGAAAACCGTGAGATACTAGTTTCGGTTGTTGCACCATTATTGTTTGATATTGATAATGGTGTAACAACCGAGACTAGTAACTCACGGTTTTCAATAAATGTGGTTGTGACAACTTCAAGTTTTATTATTCATTAACAACTACTACCACTACCAGCCACTACTACTACCCAATTTATTTTAGACAGCAGAACAGATTGCTTCGGGGATAAATTTTTTATGCTGACCGTATATTTGAAAATAAATTTCACTCACTTTAGGAAAGGTGCTAGAGGCATACGAGTAGTCTGAAATTGGCTCAGTTTTATTGTTGTTGGTTGGAGGGGAGTAGGAGGGGTCCCTCGGTCAGCAATATTGAAATTGAACTCACTGAAGTGATATATTGCATTGCCCCCAATTGCATGATAGCTCATTGAGGCAATCTAAATTCAGTGATTGAATTTGGACCATAATTCGTAATTCTGTTTCTGCGAAACAGTATTTCATTTATTCCATTTTTAAATAGTTCATATTCAGAAACTACTAGAGATGAAAATGGCTGAAATATGGAGAAATTTGAAAAACTCAAAGTCAGTAGAAATTTAGCAATGTTTAATCTAGTTTAATCTAAAAAGTGTTTATGATAGAAATAAATGGCAATGATTAAAAAAAAACTAAAAACAATTAAAATAATTATTTTAAACTAATATTGCATTTTTCCTGTTTTCCGATCTCTTTATATTTCTACTGTCTATTCCCACTGGCCTGGACAACCTATAATTCAAGAAAATGTAGTAAAGTGAAACTCGTTCATTTAATTATAAATTATCAATATTTCTCTCTTGTATCTACCAAACTTCTGCTTATTAATAAACTGTTACTTTTATAGCACTTCGATTATAGTATGATTGTATTTTTGGCTGTATTTTGTATTAATGACTGTATTGAATTACTATAATTACTGTAACATAGTAGATTAATGATTTTAATTTTTCACGAGAACTACTTTTGTATTTTCGTAGTTTTTTCCATTTTTCTTTTTTAATGTTAATTTCTATTTTCTTATTTTTCTTCTCATACAGATATAAACGAGTGTGAACGTACTCCTGGTCTATGCAGAGGCGGAGTCTGTCGCAATACACCGGGAAGTTTCATCTGTGAATGTCCGCTTGGACATGAGCTGGCACCTGACAAGAAATCCTGCAAAGGTTGGCAAATAAATCATGATTAGCATAAAAAACTTCCAAATAACTTCTTCTACTTTAATTGCGTCAATTGCGTCAACAGGAGTAATCTCGTGCATTAATTCATGCCTCTGAAAGGAATATCTCTTAATTTATTGGTTGAGTTCTTGGGAGCCTTACCGTTTACCGGTAAATGGAATTTTATCGGAAACTAAGGCGGTTTTTTAAGGAATAGGAATAATGAGCTGGATGATGGTGATTGATGACTTCGACTTACAGTTTTAGGTGGGTTCCGAACCTCCGAGGAGTTATATTTCAGCAGAGAACAAAGTCTCTTTGCTGGCCGATCCAATCGGTCACCTTCACAAAGAGACCTAGGAGTTCGTTCCTTATCTTTATCTGACTGAACATATACTAGCTACGGCTCGCGGCTATCACTTCCTGATTGTTCTTTTAAGATTTCTGAACGTCTAACAATTTGGATAGGCCAATCAGACGCCTTGGTTTCTGTAGATAAAATAAGATGCAACAATGTCCAAAACTGCTCTCTTCACAAATTTCGACTAGTCTTTATTGACCAAAAAATTGATGTTAGCATGTCTTAATCAATCAAACCTACAGATAAGAATTAATTTGAACTGCAGTTGTAGATGGAGAAAATATCTATAGAACAAATCAACAGACATTATTTATGTAATTATTCAGATTTTTGCACGTCGATTCTAATCAACGTGTGTTGTTTTCTGTACCAGATATAGACGAATGTTCGAGAACCAGTGGTATCTGCTCCAACGGCGTTTGCGAAAATATGATGGGAACATATCAATGTATATGCGATGACGGCTATCAGCAAACAGGTCTTAAATCACATTGCGAAGGTGAGTCATCATTTTGTATCGAAATATTAAAAATATTTATATATTTCCGATGATTTCGAATCTATATGTTCTTCTCGTTCCATTCTTGAATCTCAGCTTAAGGTGCTTGCACAGAGAGCATTCAATACTCGACCATAGTCCCAATCCCAAAATCAAACACAATATGTCACGCTCCATTCCACATGTGTTTTTGATTCTGCGAGGGTGATTATACTCGAGTATTGGATGCTCAAATGTGCAAGCTTACTATAAAGTTGGAATATTTATGCTATTTTTTTATTTTTTCCAAGTTGATATGTATATTAATCTTTCTTGGAGTAACCCCTGAGATCATCAGAAGGCTTTAAAATTCAGTAGGCTTTATATACTCTACTTGGGCCAATAGGCTGATCTACGCTATTCCTTAAAGAGCTCCAACATAGAGCAAATCCCAGAGATTTTTCGGTCAGCCTATCAGAGGCTCCTATCCTATTGGTCAATTACTATTAGTGTATGGTTTTTTATGGTGGAACTACCACCTTGCCGTTTAGCCATGTTATGAGTATATGGTGATCCATTTTAACGGTTGGTATTTTTTTAAATAAAGTATATTAAGCTGTAGGGTATATTTAATTTGCTCAGTATTTCATATCTAGTTTGATCAAAATTAAGGATGGTATCTTTATTTTCAAAAATACTGGATGAAAATGCTCTAGATCTAGAATATACTAGATGTTTTTGTAAATATGTTTTTATGATAATATTAAGTCTTATGCATTACTTTTCGGCTTCTCTGTTATTAATGGAATAACGAAATAATTTATTCAACTAACAGAGCATGCACCATACATACAGTTTCAAAACAGATGTATATTACAAACAATAAGATATTACCCTGAAGTGGACATACAATACAGGTATATTTTGTAATGTGGCAATCTTCAAGATATTCCTGTGTGGGGCTCTTTCCAATGTAGGAATTATTCGTAGAAATTATTTAACTTCACGAATTAACAAATAACATTTTTATTTGTCCTACTTATTACAACATGCTTAGTATGCAACGAGACTATTTCATAGGCTAAATCCACAAACATTCTGAGTTTGTTATTTTCAGATATTCTAATTCAACATATGATAATTATTCAGCATATCACCTTTTCCTACATTCGGCCATTCTGATAAATTGGCTTGTCCTCAAGCCAGGAAACGCAAAAAACAGAATAACAAAACACAAAAGAAACAGAAATTAAGAAACAAACACAAATTAAATAGATGCCCAGGGCTTCATGAATTCAGCGTGTGTGCTGGTCTTCTATAGCCCCTCATGTTCTCCAACTCATTCATATCATTCTTCGATTTCTAGCTCTGCACCTCTGCTTCTAAATTTGCTTCACATCCTCTTCTTTTCATCATCTAGGTTTTCTTCCGCTTAATCCCTATTTTCTGTGTTGTCATTCTCATTTCGATCTTCCTCTTCCACCTGTGTTTCCACTTCTGCATTCTATTGATCCACAGCTGTAGTTCGTGAAATGGAACTTCTTTTGTCTCAATCTTGTTTACAATTTTCACTAGTTTAACCTTGTAATAATTTTTTGCAATCGTTCTAACTCTAGCCTTCCACTTGCGACTAGTTGAGTCCGAATCTCTGGATGATGGGTTTGAATCACTCGATCCACTACTGGCTGATGAATCACTGTTGCTGCTTGAAGAATGTTTTTCTTTCTTTTTCAGTTTCATATTTTTCTCTTCTTCCATTTTCATTTTCTTCACTTCCTCATCTTTCGCTTTGACTGCTTTAGATCTGATTTTTCGCTTCGCTTTAGATGAACCAGTTGCAGTATCAAACTGTTCCACTTTTTGTTTTTTAACTTTAGGCTCATCACAAGACTCTGTTTCCAAGCCTTCATACTTCTTTTCAATTACCTTTTCGCAACGAAATCCACCTGAAGAACTGTTGCTAAACTTGAAATTTTCATTAGAACGGATTTGTTTGCCTCTATCGTACAAGTCTTTCATTCTTTGATTATCAGAGTCATATTCTTTTTTCTGGTGATCGTTTTGACTGAAATCTACTGTTTGAAATGATTCTTGCCAAACTTTGCTAGTAGCAGAGCTTTTAGAATCCAAAACTCGAAATGATTTACCCCAAACCTTGCCCATCACTGGATCTTTGGCAAACAGAGTAATTAGACCTCTCATTGACTCTTCCTTCTCTTGTATCATCATTTTGATGTGAGTACTTACCTCTACTGTTGCCATAAACTGCACTATTATTTTTACAAGCCTCAATTTCTAATTTCTTGAGTTCTAATAGATATTTTTTTTCCAACCTTTCTTCTATTTCACGTTTATGTTTTTCAATTCTTTCTCCTCTTTCACTTTTTTCTCTTTCACTTTCACGTTTTTCTCTTTCAATTCTTTCTTCTGTTATGTTTATTAACAAATTTTCAATGAATTCCTCATCATAGTTTTCAGAATCTCTTATGAGTGAACATATCTCTGGCACTTTGGGGTTGCTATAGGTAAAGTAACATCCAACTCCTGTGCCAATACTAACAGATCAGCCTTTCTAGCTTTTGCCAAAAATGCCATTATAAGTATATGTTTGAGTACCTATTGATAATAATACTCACGGAAATACTGTCCAAAGTATATTCTTCAATCCTGAAATAACTCTCTGGATGAGATGACTCTATCCCGCTCCTCAATCTCGGAATAACTCTCTTTAGATGAAATAACTCTTTGGATGAAATATCTCAATCCATCCCGCGGACGAGCCCCCAAAATTGTAGGAATTATTCGTAGAAATTATTTAACTTCACGAATTAACAAATAACATTTTTATTTGCCCTACTTATTACAACATGCTTAGTATGCAACGAGACTATTTCATAGACTAAATCCACAAACATTCTGAGTTTGTTATTTTCAGATATTCTAATTCAACATAATTATGATAATTATTCAGCATATGACCTTTTCCTACACTAATGATATTAATCTTATACAAAACGAAAGTGAAAAAAAAAACAGAAAGAAAATAGCAAAAAAATAACAGCAATAAAGAATATCGAATAAAAAGATGGACTCGATAATAGCTTCACATTAATTACATAACTTTTTATCTGTACTTGAAAATTTTGTCCGGGCAAGCGATTAGTATTATTTTTCACTTACTTTATAATCAAAAACCAACGAGATAACCAGTTGCATAGATGTGCTGCTCCTCTAACATCAGAAAACATATATGGTATCTGTACAAATTAAAAATGCATCCTCAATTCTAGCAAATGAGACGATTACTCACATTGGAATATAACATTATAAGTATTCTAAACTATTAAATTAAATGTTCAATAACAATAACTGAAAAAAAATTTCATTGTAAAACGTGAGTCCAAGCAAATAAAGCTCCAAATAATGAACTTTTTTTTATTGCTGATGATGCCCACATGTGTCTGAAGCCTTGAGCGTGGGCAATGAGGTGAATGGGTGAATGATGAGAAACATCCAAGGCTGAATGAGATTCGAACCCAAGGCTGCAGGAAACGAAGCCAGATAGAGTCTTCTCTTATCTCAGACAAGCGCTCCAACCAACTGCGCTACCAGAGCCGCCTATTAAAAAAGACATTTCCTATCAATATACAGGATGTCTACTAGTTCCTAATTGTCAAATTCCCTACTTTTTCCGACCACATTTCCAAAATTCCCGACCTCTAAAATTCTATAAAACCAATTTCACTTCAGGTAATATATTCCACATTTCGATAAACGGCGGTAGTAACTAAGGCTCTTTTACCTAGACATTGTAAGGGACTCCTTGGACTTGCAGGTATGAGAACCCAAGAACAGCGGAGGCAGGTCCAACACCGATAGCGTGAATTAGTCTGCAGTGTTGCTTACTTACACAGGGGCGGATCCAGCAGCAGATTTGGGGGGGGGGGGAAATACCTGAGTGGGTATGCATCACCAGGTGGTGGGGTTGCCCGGGGTGTTTTAAAATGAGGCCTAAAATCTACCAGAGCGAATTATTTATTTCATTTTTTCATTTTATTCCTTTATTTATTCATTTTATTTTGAATATTTATTTTTTATTTGTTTATTTAATCTACTTAATTTTCAATTCACAACTTATTTCTATTTACTAGTCTACATTCATATCTTTATCATATATTATTTTTTTTTAATTTATCACTATTTTTTCTTTTATTTTTTTATTTCTAGATGTTAATGAGTGCAATGTACAGAATGGAGGCTGTGAAGATATGTGTGTAAACTCTCCAGGCAGTTTCACTTGCGCTTGTAGGTTGGTATTTTTTTATTTAATTTGTTGAGGCTTAGGAAATAATAGCAAGTGGTTAAACAAGAGTTCTTGTGAAGTAGTGGGTTTAACACTGTCGAGTTGGTTCTATCACAGCTTTCCGCTATTTATCTCACTCTTGAAAAATCGGTCGAATTCGTTGAAAATGCCATCGAAATTGCTTGAATTTTGGCTCAGTTATGTTCCTTTTACTGTTAAGTCAAACCAATAAAGAACTTTTATTATTTAGGAGAACCATCTTGTTTCCACTAGTGTATAATAAAAACTAAAAAAAAAACCCACTCAAGTGGAAATTGTAACTCACGTTATGGTGTGACGGACGTTTCACTCTGTTGTTCAGAGCATCGTCAGATGACCCATAGTACACTTGAGTGTACCATTATTATATGATTATACCTTGAGTGTACCATTATTATATGATTATACCTTGAGTGTACCATTATTATATGATTATACTTTGAGTGCACACATTAATATACCATTGAGTGTACTGTGGGTCGTCTGACGATGCTCTTTACAACTGAGTGAAAACGGCCGTCATGCCATAACGGTAGTAACAATTTCCACTTGAAAGTGTTTTTTAAAGTTTTTATTAAAGAAATATTGTTCAATATAATAATATCAATACACGCATTTTTGGTATTTCTTGAGAATGTACGCCCCCCTCTAACCACCCCAAATGACACCCTCTGATCTCAAGTACTGTAAGTCGAAAACGATGACTAATGTAAGGGCGCTAATTGCCCTTTCAGTCATTTTACTGAGTTGTGGGCTTATCAGAAATGCATTTTCGCTCCGAATGATTATCTTCATCAGTGTGTTTCGGTGTGTTTTGTGTGCAGGCCAGGGTATGCGCTGTTGCCAGATGGTCGCTCCTGTCACGACCTGGATGAATGTAAACAGAATCCGCGCATCTGTAATGGCGGAAACTGCACCAATCTGCCGGGCAGCTTTATGTGTCTCTGCACCGAAGGACTTCTACCAGGCACTAACCTCACCTCATGTATAGGTCAGTCACTAAATCACATATTTAATAACGTAAATATTACTCTGAAGAAAGCATTTTGAAAAACAATCAGATAACTATATAAAATTGGTAGAACTGATGTTGATATTGTGAAATCTCACCATAATTGAAGCAAAACAGAAGTTGACAAATTTCACTAAACTAACAATTTGATTTACATGATCATGGTTTCATGTTTTATTGTAACAGTACAGTTAGTAAAACACGAAACCATGGTCCTGTAACTCAAATTGTTAGTTTAGTGAAATTTGACAACTTCTGCTTTGTTTCAATTAAGGAGAAAACTATATGTTAAATTCATAAATGAAATTTTTAAATTTACTGATTTAATCATAATTAATTTATCCAGTTCAAGTAGGTAAAAACATAATTTGAATAGAAATACAGTGTCAGTTTTGATATTAGATTTTTCATTAAGTATATTTCGTCATGGGAAACATCACAGAATTAATGCATCATTCATAGTTATTTTATTCCATCTTTAGACATTCAATTCTTATGGAAATGGAAACTATTAATATAAATATCTACAAAAGATTTGTTATAAAACACTATGGTTTTGGAATCTGAATTCCTTTGTAAACAGTTGTACAACTTATATAATAATATATATATATAATATTTCGAAATCTCCATTGTAAGTAAATCTCAATGTAAAACAAATGTTCTAGGTCTCTAGAGATAAGCTCTAGCAATAAAACTGAGAGTGTCTACAGTATGCAACAAATACTCTTAAAATGCACTCTCAATTTTGTTGCTAGAGCTTATCTCTAGAGACCTAAAACTTTTGTTTTACATAGAGATTTACATAAATTGGAGATTTCGAAATATTATATTTATATTCATATTAATATTAATATAAATACAGGTATAAATAGTGTTATCAATATTATGATGAAGAATGCAATTATTTTATTCCAAAATAAGTCAAGAAAACTTAAATATAAAATAAAGTTGAAGTATAAATACAGTAATATAAACTGTAGTTTTCATATAACTTGGCAGCAGTATGTTGGGTTCAGATGTAGCATGTTCCATCTGCTACACACGCTGCCAAGTTATATAAATACCGTTACTACAGTAGTTTAATATTAAATATAAGGACAGTATGTATAATCAGGGTCTGAACTAAGTTCAATCTAACTTCTTCTTCTTTCTCTATCCCTTATTCTTGTACGCTTTGCGGACTTCATTGAATAAAATAGTTATTTATTTAGATTTCATAATTTCAATGATAATTTTCACCTTGTTCATGTGTGATGTGTGTAGATGTAAACGAGTGCGACAAGGAGAAGGATATCTGCGGTCAGGGCGAGTGCCAGAACACGATCGGCTCCTACCTGTGTCGGTGCGAGGAGGGATACTCGATGAAGCCCCAGGAGGAGGCAAGCGGCCGAGGAGGAGTAGGAGGTGGAGGAGCAGGAGGATGTACAGATGAGGACGAGTGCCAACTGGGGACAGCCGACTGCGATGCCAACGCTGATTGCATCAATAATCCTGTGAGTAGCAAGTACTCTAGTTACTTATAATTATAAAGATATTGCCATTTCCAAAACAATACAGAATTCTTTCTTCAATAATATACTATAAAAAATTATTCTAATCTATTACTAACTAGCTATTGTGCCCGTCCTTCGTACGGATTATGTTTAGAAATAAGACTAAATATGTTTCGGCTTTTTTGATAGCAACGATCATGAAGTTGTTAGCAGCTTAGGCCCCGTTCAGACGATACCGTTTTTTTGCGGTACGGTTTTTTTACTGTACGGCGTCAACTGTACTGTGATGTTCACACGGTCCGGCTTTGCTACTTATTGCTGTGCTCTCCTCCTTCTTCCATTGCGCTTCCTTCTTCTTCTTCTTCTTCTTCTTCAGTGGCCCTACAACCCAGGACGGGTCTTGGCCTGCACTAGTAATTGTCGCCAACGGTCCCTATCCAGCGATCGTTTAAATGTCTGTTCCTTTACTAAATTCCTTGAGGGCCGTCCATTCCTATCATTTTGTGCTTCCATAACAAATGTTTTTTTTATGGAGTGGGGGAGTTAGCCCCACATCCAACCCCCAACCTGGAGGACCAGGAAATTTTTTCAGGTTTCCTTCCTTAGCCTTTAACAAACCAATGCTGAACTACAAGGCAGCAGTCAATTTTCTATTGGGGTTTTCTCCCCCTAGCCTTTGGATTTCCATTGACCTCCATCTGCAAGGCAGCAGTTTCTATGCTGGTTTTGGTCCACCCCGGGTATTTCATTTCCCCGGTACCACCTATATCTAGGAGGCATCCCCCAATCCGCCACCTGGGGAGGCGCCCGATAGAAGACCAGCAACTCCCACCATTGCGCTTCCAGTTCAGTTTCATTTATTCCAGTCCAGGATTTTTTTTTTATTTGTGTAAGATTTTTTTAAATAAGTTTCTTACTGAATGTTTCTCTTAAATTTTGATCAAAGTACGCAAATTCTGGTTTCAATATTCCACACATTTTTCTCTCTTTATTTTTATATTAATCTTAAGTCTTGTCCCACAAGGCGGGTCTCTCATATATTAGAGAAATTAAATTTTCACAATTAATATCTTCCACTTCTGGACACTGGAATCCACTAATAAGAAGATCAATGCTGAAGAATATCAATGAAGGAGATCAATGCTGACGATCTGAAGACTGCTTCCAGCATAATAAGCGTATCGTTTGAACATATCCATTACCGGTACAATACAAGTGCCACCGGATACGGATAGTTATTTTGCGGTACAGCTGATTTTAGTGATACAGTTTTCGAAGACAAAACCGAATGTAGAAATCGGCTAGAACAGCTTTTTTACTGGATCCAGTCGAAACAGTATTGTGTGAACATACAATATGAAATGTACATGCAAACGAAAGCACTGCAAAATAACTGATACAGCAAATTTACTGTACCGCACAAAAACTGTATGGTGTGAACGGGCCCTTAGTAAACAACTTAGAACGTCAGCAATTCAGTGACAGGTATCAGAGAGAATATTTTTTGAGAACAGCTGATTAATATATCATGATAAATTATGTGATTTGTTCTTATGTGGTAATAATAGTGCTACCTGGCGAATTCCCAAGAGCCTAGCACAAACCGCACCTTCCTAAAATGTTAATCTTTGTTTTGATAAATTTAAATTAGAAAATTTTGTTTTTTTTTTCAACAAAGAAATAATTGATAAAACATAAGATGAGCTTTGATTCACCAGACATATGTTTCCTAAAAGACTGCAATGCTCCGACTTCACAAGTCTGCAGACAGCGTAAATAACGCCGCGAAGGGCCCACCATTTATATTTGAGAACAGCTGATTGATATATCATGATAAATTACGTGATTTGTTCTTATTCTTATGTGGTAATAAAACTTGGAAGAAATGTATCCAAAATCGCACAATACTTGGTTTTTAAACGTTTATTATTCTGTTAAAAAAAAAGTTAATTTAGTTTTTTATAGCTAAAGACATTGTCAAAAAGGTTTTCAATACTGATAAATAACTTAAATCCCGATCGATGCTCTCGTTTTTGAGGAGAAGGCCGCGTAAAATGTATCCAAAATCGCAAAACACTTGGTTTTTAAACGGTTATTACTCTGTTAAAAAAAAAGTTAATTTAGTTTTTTATAGCTAAAGACATTGTCAATAAACTGTTCAATACTGTTCAATAACTAAAATCCCGATCGATGCTCTCGTTTTTGAGGAGAAGGCCGCGAAAAATGCCTTTGCGGCCGTGACAGACAGACAGACAGACAGACAGACAGACAGACAGACAGACAGACAGATAGACAGACAGACAGACAGACAGAAAGTGAGATAAGACTATTTTCGGCTTATTTAATGTATAAAACGTAAAAATAACCAAAAAATATACAATTCTGATAAATGTACAGACAAAACTCTAATTTTATTTATATAGATACGTAAAAATGTGGTACTACCGGTAGAAGATTAACTTGAGCGCCAGCAGTTAGTTCAAAAAACATCAATTATTATTGTTCAATGTGTGTAGATCAATCAATCAATCAATCAAATTCATGTTTATTTCAAACAAAAAATGATGTATACTACAAACTTTCAGTGTAAAAATAATAAAAGGATTACTCACATAAAAAATAAATATAAACTACTACCACTAAAAGATGAAAAAGATACGAAATAGTCAATTCCTACATAGGCATTACTGCCTGTGCGCGGGAATGAGTCCACAGGAAGGTCACACTTGATCAATAATATACAATTACTAAGTGTTATGAAAGCATGTCAATAAAAAAAAAAAAATGCTTTAAATTCATCCAGCCCCCTCCCACTATGACCCACGGACTCCCCCCATTGAAATTCCAGCCCCCCTCCCACTGAAACCCACGTACTCCCCCCATTAAAATCCAAAAAACCCCTGAACCAAACCCCCAACTGTGAATCCCCCGCAAACCCCACTAACAAATGGAGAAACAGACCACACATGTACACACACACTGCAGAAGAGAAAGCCTAGCCAATTTTTTTTTTTTTTTTTTTTTTTTTTGACGAATACTATTGCTATCTAGTCTCAAGACTAATGAGCAAATTTGTTCTATCCTAACTTACTAGATCTAATTTAATACAGTGAAATTCTCATTAGAATTTCTAACTGCGTTTAAGAATAATTTATGTACACATGATAACTGCACTACAAGCTAGATTTCACTCAACATTGCTCTGCTTTTGAACTGAAACACTTGAAAAAAGCACTACACTAGTTCAAATGGTTTCCTCCTTTTGAGCCTCCGCACCAATCCTCCGTTGTCTAGCAGCTGGATTGCTTCGACGTTGTTGTGCTGGTGGAGCCGTGTTTCGTGGTTCTCTGCAAACCTCTGGATCTCTCTGGTTACCAGGTCGACTCCCAGGTCTCTGTGGAGGTCGTTGTTCCTGACATACCAAGGTGCATTGACGATGTTTCTCAGCACCTTGTTCTGGAACCGCTGTATGATGTTGATGTTGGTTTGTTTGGTACACCCCCATAGTTGTATACCATACGTCCATACAGGTTTGAATATTTGCTTGTAAAGCAGAACTTTGTTGGGTATTGAAAGTGTAGAGTTCCTTCCAATTAGCCAGTAGTAAGTAGTAAGTCTTATACTTCAAACCAAGTTCTTCTCTCTTCTTTTTAACATGCTCCTTCCAGCGAAGCTTTGCATCTAAAGTCATACCTAGATATTTTGCATTATTAGCATATGGTATGACTTTGTTATTTATATTTATTGGCAGGTAATCAATTCTCCTGTTAGTAAAATTTACGTGTACTGATTTAGCCTCATTGAGCTTCATCCGCCATTTTTTGGTCCAATCTTGAATTTTTGTGATAGATCTCTGTAATTTAGCGGTTGCTTCATGAGCATTGCTGTCTACTGCCAATATTGCCGTATCATCTGCAAATGTTGCTGTGGTGTTATCTTCAAGGCATGGAATATCACTAGTGAATAAAAGGTAGAGTACTGGCCCTAATACACTACCTTGAGGAACTCCTGCTTTAATCTCCTTCAGATCAGAATACGCATCTTCCTGTTTGACTCTAAAGTATCTTCCTGTCAAATAGGATTGCAATATATCTGTAAACTGGTGAGGAAGTTGTCTTTTCAATTTCTGAAGAAGCCCTTTATGCCATACTCTATCAAAAGCTTGCCCTATATCCAAAAAAGCAGCAGAGCAAACTTTTTTCTCTTCTAGACATTTCTCTATTATGTTGACTATTCTATGTACCTGGTCGATAGTAGAATGTTTTTCTCTAAAACCGAATTGATGATTTGGAATTAGGTGATTTCTTTCTATTATTGGCTTCAGTCTATTCAGTAATATCCTTTCGAACAGCTTAGACAACACAGGCAATAATGAGATTGGCCTATAGGATGATACTTCATGTGGCTGTTTCCCAGGCTTGAGTATCATTATTACTTCAGCTACTTTCCACATTCCTGGTACATACTTCAATCTGAAACAAGCATTCATAATGTGCGTCAGCTTGTTTAATGCATTTCTTGGCAAATGTTTCAAGACTAATCCTGTTATGAGATCAAATCCTGGAGTTTTTTTATTGTTGATATTTTTTATTTCCTTTTTAATTTCTTCCATCGTGACATGCCTGAGTTCTTGACTATACTGTATAATAATTTCTTCTACTTCTTCGTTTTCCTCTTCATCTTCATCGTGAGGCTGAAATACATTGACAAGATGGTCTGAAAATGTTTGTGCCTTTTCTCCATTATTTCGAGCCCATTGACCATTCTGTTTTCGGAGTGGAGCTGCTTGTTGAATAGGTTTCTTCATTTTCTTGGTTGCCTTCCAGAGGGAGTAGTCAGTGCTGCCTTCTCCTGTCAAGTTCCTTAAATAAGTACTGATTGATTCACTCTTGATAATCTGAATCTCTCTTCTGAGTTGCTGTGTGAGATTATTCAAAAGCGTTTTATCTTGAGGAGACCGTGATTGTTGCCATTTTCTCCTAGCCCTTCTTTTCTCTACTATCAGCTCTCTTATTTATGTGGGGTAATTGTTTCCTACTGTTCTTCTTCTTATCTGAGGAGTATTCCACCAAGCTGCCTGCTGCACATCAATAACGAATTTCTCCAACTCCTCATCGACCTGCTCTTCGCTTCCTAGTGGCACATTCAACTCTATTTTTTCCTCCAGCATCTGCTTGAAGCCTTCCCAGTCTGTATGACTATTGACAAGTGTGAGGTACATACTTTGCTTTTGTAATACAGTATCACTCAACTTCAAAAGTATTGGTGAGTGGTCAGAGTTGAGATCAAAACTCTCTTCAATCTGAAGGTAGTTCATTGCTATATTTTTTATAAGGAAAAAATCTATGAGATCTGGAATCTTAGTTGTGTCAGTAGGCCAGTAAGTTGGCTTGCCAGTTGAAAGAACCTCGCATCTACTTTCATTTAATGCTTTATAGAGCTCTGTACCCTTGGGATTTGTCAAACGTGAACCCCAGTGCACATGCTTAGCATTAAAGTCTCCTCCAACAATAAATCTTGTTCCTAACATATTAAATAAATTCATAAATTCTTATTTTCTTATGGAATACCTAGGTGGACAGTAGATAGCTGCAACTATGAACTGATAATTTATCGCTTGTACAGCTACACTTGTTAGTTGTATCCTTTCAGTTTCATATTTGACTTCTTCATGATGTTGTATATTATCTTTTATAATAATTGCACTTCCACCTCGTGCAACATTACTAGGGTGCATAGCGTGGTAAGTCTTATACCCTTTAAATCTTAAATAAGAATGTTTTGTGAAGTGTGTTTCAGAGATAAGGCAGATATCTATATTTTCTATGTTTAGAACTGCTTCCAACTCCTGTTGTCGCTGTAGCAGCCCATTTGCATTCCATTCTATTATATTCAAACTGTTCATTATTTAAGTTTCAACTGTCTGCTATTTTCTAGTTTCAAAAATCGTGTCTGAAGAGATGAAATGATTTTTTCTTGATTTTCCAGTTTTCTTAATATTAGCTGGAGAATTTCATTGATGCCTTCTTCTTCCTTTTCCTGCTGCCCTGAACTTGTGCTATTCTTATTAGAGACAACCTGTGCAAAAGATAATCTTTTAACTGGTTTCTCATTAATAACTGGTTTTTGAGAATATGTTGTGATGTTTGATGACGTATTTCGGCTCAATACAGTTTTATTTGAGTTGGTTTTATTCTTTTGTGCTCCATTTCTTATTTTTTGCAATTCAATTGCGACTGTACACCCACGATAGCTTGCTGGATGTGCTTCTCCACAATGAATACATTTTGGCAAAGCATCACTAGGCTTTGCACAATCCTTTGTCGGATGTTTACCTGCACACTTCACACATCTCGGCTCCTTGTTGCAGTACTTCTGTGTGTGATTGTATGCCTGGCAGCGCTTACATTGGGGTATTAAGTTGGCCTTCTTTAATGCTTCAATTTCTACTTTGCACCCAAGTATACTTTTCATCTCATATACTTTTTTGATATCTTCTTCAGAGCTGAAAGACACCATGAACATGTCCAATGGCTCTTTGGTTTTCCACTTCAGCTTATTGACCACCTCAATGACCTTGTAGCCTCGCGTTTTTAAATCATCTAAGATGATTTCTGGGCTACAAGAATGATGCAGCTTCTTAATCATCACTCTTATAGGCCTTGACTGTTTATTTTCATATGAATGCCAGTTGTAACCACCACTGACTAATTCTCTAGTAACGTCTCTATAGGTTTCTGGATCTATAGTGTTTAACTTGAACGTTTCTCGACTTAGAAGTTTTATTTTGAATTTTTCATCAGTTGACACTTTCTTCAATTGTTTTAGGAGAGAATCTAGATTTTTAATCCCATCTATGATAATTGGAGGTGGAGGCATTTCCTTAGTTTTCTTCTCAGTGTTGATTTCTTTTAGATTTCCCCTAGCTTGAATTCCGACTCCAGATTGTTTTTTAAGTTCAGGAGATGGAGAGTTAATAAGTTTTCTCTTCTTAATAGAGCGTTTGTTTCGTACTCGGATCCATTCTGTTTCCTTCGCTAACTCCTCTTCATTAGTAGAGTAGGTTTCAGGAACTGGACTGTTGGTATTTTTTTCTAATACTTGAAATCTGGCTTCTAGATCTTCTATTTTCTTCAGAAGCTTAGCATTATTCTCTTCCAGCTTTTTACTTTTCTCATCTGACTCCTTCCAGGCGATGAACAGTTTATGCTCTGCTTGTGAGTTGAGTTTATTCGCCTTGATGTATCTGTCTGGCGAGCACTGAATTCCTGTATCCAATGGAGGGTTGGTGTCCATGGTCTCAGTTGATTCTTCCTCTTCCTCAAATTCCGGAACCAGGAATTTCGACGGTTTCAGAAGGTGTTGTTCCGACATTACAAAGTAATTTGGAACATACTGTTCTTTTTGGATAGCCCTCGTATTCACTCGCTTACGTGGAATCGCACACGCTAGCTATAGAACGGCCGACCGAAAGCAAGTAGCTTCGCTTGCATAAATACCGCGGTGACACCGGTTTACGCGTTGCAAAATTTGTTCTACTTAACTACTGTGAACAAACTGCTGACTCACTACTTCTACACTACACTAATCACTATACGTCTTTCCTCTACGAGTTCTGACACGATGACTAGCCAATTGATACTTGAAAGAGATTCTAGTACCTGTACTCTGAGGTTATCAGTCTATCACAACACTCTTTTCTTCCAACATTCCTAATCCAATTTTTAATAACTATTTTAAATGTTGATATTTTGTACTTGCTGAAGTCTTTTACAGCTACTGGCAAATTTTGAACAAGAACATGGGCTATGTAAAATGAATTAGTTATGAAGATGGTTCTATTTACTCTAGGCATTTGAATATTGCTATGTGTTGATCTTCTTGTGGCGTGATTATGAGTGATGTTATGAAATATATCTGAATGATTTTTAAATATATAAATTGCCAAAGTTTTAACATACAGTTGTCTTACATCAAGTACCCCCATCTCATTGAAAATTGCATCTGATGAGTAATCCTGACGCCTTCCAAGTGCTGATTTCAGGATAAGTTTTTGGGTAACAAATAAAGGGTTTAAAATTGATCCATAACCTCCTCCAAATGCTAAGAGTCTCCCTTCGATAATAGACTGGACAAAAGCATAGTATGTTGTTCGAATTTCATTCTTGTTCAGGTAGTCTCTCAGCTGTCGGAAAACATATATCATTTTTCTTAGTCGGCTATTCTGATAGGTGACATGTACCGACCAGTTGAACCTATTATCTATGTACACCCCTAGATATTTATAAGAGTCTACCCTTGCAAGTGACTCACAGCCACAAGAGGAACTTTCAACATCACCACATGTATGAAGTTTGACTCCATCAATTGCAGTGTCGCTACTGTTTCTCAGGGAGACCGGCATAAACTTTGTTTTGCTGACATTAAGTGTCAACACATTCTGGCTGAACCATGTTTTCAATGTCATCAGGTTTTTCTTTGTCCTATTTAAAACAGCCTCCCAGTCAGGTCCTCTCACAAGGACAGCAGCAATATCAGCAAATAGGTGGATCTTACCATATATGTCCACTCTAGCGAGATTATTGACATAAAACAAAAACAATAAGGGCTCCAAAGTACTTCCTAAATAATACCTTAGGTTGCACTAATTGAAATGCTGTGAATAAATATAAATATTTATAACACCCTAGAAGTTATGGATTTTGATTAATCTCTTTCGCGATGATTATTTTCAAAAATAATTTAAAATAGTAATAGTAGACAGTAGTCAGAAATTTTCGCGAAATATTTTAATATTAATTTCATAGACTTATCATCTTTGCGGGAGTCTTCAGTATAAATTAATTGCACTTTGAGGAATTGGAATCTAATAAATTCTGTTTCTGTATATTTGCCAGTTTACTAGATTGTCAGTTACTTCAAAACTAACTTGTGATTAATTTTATGATATTGACAGGGCTCATACGCTTGCCGATGTCGAGATGGTTTCAATGGCGATGGTGTGAACTGCCGAGACATCAACGAGTGTCTCACCAACAATGGCGGCTGCGACCAGAATGCTCAGTGCATCAACACTGACGGATCGTTCAAGGTCAGTAATTCAAGGTCTAAAGCCTCAGTTCGAAGTCAGTGGCGTAGCCAGGGGGGGCCCATGGGGCCCGGACCCCCCCCCCCCCCGTAATTTCAGAAATAAAAAATTCTCAAATAACTGATAGATGAGGACTAGTCGAAGGTTTCTATCTGTTTTGTTGTATTATAACGAACAGATTACAGAAACCCTGTTTGTGTAATGGAATATAGCTACAGTTATAGTCAGATTAATGCATTTTTTCAAATTTTTTCTCAATATTTACTCATATAGAAACTTGTTAGGTGCTCAAATGGATAATTTTGATTTAAAATGAGCTACGAAATCGAATAAAACATGTTAGAAAACTGTGACTACCATAATTATTTATTTATTACATTAAATAAAATGCAATTTTCAAGTTTGAAGTGGATTAACTTTATTAATTATCAATAAATCACCTTTTTGAATAAACTCATCTTGTAGAAAATTTAGTTTTGAAGTTAAAATTCAGTATAGCCCACTAGCCTGAACGAACCCAAAGTTCATAAAATTGGGATTTTATAAATGAAAACACAAAAAAATGCAAGTTCTATGCAAGCGTGTAAAATCACTGTGCTATGATAAAAAAATCCGATTTCATGAACTTTGGGTTAGGTGCGTTTTAGGCTAATGACATAAATTAAATGAAACTTATAATAATTAGTATTAATTTTGAGATTCAGTCCATAAGTTAAGTAATTGATTAGTACCAATTCGAGGGTTTTGACTCAAAATATTCACAGATATCGGTATATCAAACTTTATCATTTCAAACCTGGCCACCTAGGTTCTTGGGTAGTAATTTTTCAAGACTTTCTCTTGAACTTTAGAGCCTAACAAGTTGTCTAGATTAGCTTTTCACACCACTAAATTTTTAAAAAATCCGGATCCTCCTATACCCCAGACCCCCCCTCGGTGAGCCCCCCCCCCCCCGAAATTTGACCCTGGCTAAGCCACTGCCCCCCCCCCTTGGTGAGGGCCCCCCCCCCACCGAAATCTAATCCTGGCTACACCACTGTTCGAAGTCATAATTTTTTCAGTTTCTTTTATTGGATATTATTAAGTTATTGAAATGTATTTTTTATAGATTACGTCTTGGAGACTCCAGTTAAGGAGTATAAGACAAGTCAGATCAACAATTATTAATCTATTGCTATAAGAGAAAATTTCTTCTATGAGTTACTTTGAAAAATATTGGAGTTCAAAAGTTGAAATTTTCCGGTTTTTGGGGTGCAACTGATCTTACCTACTAGTTATTACTAAATTATTATAATTTTTCTATAACTGAAAGACACCTTGTGGAGTAAAATAAAGTATTTATCATTCCAATCAAACTATTAGTTTCAAAAATTTGACTGAAGCTTGAGACTAGACACACCAACTTGAAAAGGGTGAAGCAAGCAAATAATATAAAAAAGCAATAACGATGGTAAACTCTGTTGAAAATTAGTGAAGAAAGCAGTTGTGGGCAGTAGCCTGTTTCATCTTTGCTTGATTTTGTTTTTGTAATGAATGAATAGATAAATTAGCAAGTGGAAATCAGTCATAAATCAGTTTTAACGTAGCCTATAATATTTTTCGTAAACAGAATTTATTAATTTCGAATTCCTTTAATTGCTATTACTTTATACTGAAGACTTCCGCAATGGCGGATATTGACAACAGCATTGAAAAGCTGATGGGAATCGATGAATGCTACTGTACAAAAATATCAGTCACCACCGGGAATCGAACCACGACCAATCAATTGCCGGTTGAGCGCCTTAACCACTAGACCATGGAGACCTTTCTGTACAGCAGCATTCATTTTCAACTTGGCCATATCGGCTCGTATCTCACAAGTTAGTTTGAAGTGACTGACAATTGAATAAATTTTGTACAGTAGCATTCATCGATTTCCATCAGCTATTAAATACTGCTGTCAATATCCGCCATTGCGGAAGTCTTCAGTATAAAGTAATAGCAATTAAAGGAATTTGAAATTAATAAATTCTGTTTATGTATATTTGTCAGTTTATTCAATTGTCAGTCACTTCAAACGAACTTGTGAGATATTTTTCGTCTCTACCGTAGGCTATAGGGCTATTCTAAAAGCTGAAACAGACTTGAAATATTTATTTTTTCCAATTAACAAAACGTAGAAACATACTTCTTTTGAGGCTGGAGTCTAAATAGGTCTGAGACCTGTGTGTGGGTAATGAGTTGAGTGATGGTGTTTGACGAGTTGGAACTACAGTTTTAGGTGGGTTCCAAACCACCGGAAAGTGATTTTACAGCAGAGAACAGAGATTTTTTGGCTGGTCAATCCATTCGATGACCTTTACAAACAGGGCCCAAGAGAGCGCTGCTTATCTAATCTGATTGAACAGATACCTGCTACGACTCACGGCTGTCACTTATGGACTCCCCTTCGGCTATCACTTATGGACACTTATGGATACTGTTTTAAAATGTGTATGCAGGAAGCTCATAGAACAGTGGATACATGATACGTCACTATGACGCTTCATATAACAGTTGATACATGATACGTCACTATGATGCAAAAAAGTTACAAGTCAAAGCAACACATTTGTTTCATTTCAATATTGCAACTCCTAATTCACTTTTTGGAGTTGTATAAGCATTGGCGGTTGAAATCCATATATCACATATTTCATTTAAATTAACTTTTTAAGTTAATTCAACGACTTGCAGTCAAATTTTCATTAAGAATAAGTAGAATTTACCTACTCTGTAGGCCGAACGTTTTCGAGTCTTTGAGATCCATCTTCAGAGGCGTCCTCCTTGATCATCGATGTCAGTTTTTTTGGTTAGAAGAATTGTGGTTTTTGTAGAATGTGATCAAAAGGTTTGTGTGATTTAAAATTTAGTTGTTCGTTGAGGATGTTTTGTTTATTGTGTGTAGTGTGTTTGTATATTTAAAATTGTTCCAAGGTGTTGAGTTCGTGTCCTTTAGATTTTATATGTAGAATGTGTAGGTTGGTAGTGATGTCAAATCTAAAGGACACGAACTCAACACCTTGGAACAATTTTAAATATACGAACACACTACACACAATAAAAAAAACATCCTCAACGAACAACTAAATTTTAAATCACACATACTTTTTGATCACATTCTACAAAAACCACAATTCTTCAACCAAAAAACTGACATCGATTATCAAGAAGGACGCCTATGAAAATGGATCTCCAAGATTCGAAACCGTTCGGCTTACAGAGTAGGTAAATTCTACTTATTCTTAATGAAAATTTGACTGCAAGTCGTTGAATTCACTTGAAAAGTTGATATTAACAACGCAGTTCGTCATGGAACAAGAAATCCAGGAATTTAATTTTAACATATCCCGTTGCAAATCGTGAGTGAACCACTAACGATAAATAATTTTAATTAGTTATTTTTGTTTTTTTTTTTTAATTTTAGTGTGTGTGCGACGGAGGTTTCAAGGGCGATGGCTACTCGTGTCAGGACGTGGACGAGTGTCTGGAGGATCAGGGCTTGTGCGAGAACGGCCACTGCCTCAACTACCCGGGCTCGTTCAGGTGCGAGTGCGAAATGGGATTCATGCATCCCGACGATCACAGCGAAACATCCTGTGTCGGTGAGTGAATCACCTTCGGCTTGAGGTCAAGGGACTCATGTATAAATGCTCATGCTCAAGTCTCACATGCATAAATTTCAATTCATTGGCGGCTCTGGTAGCGCAGTTGGTAGGAGCGTTTGTCTGTGATTTTTTTAGGATGAAGCCCACATAGGTCTGAGACCTGTGCGTGAGTAATGAGTTGGATGATGGTGATTGATGAGTTGGACCTACAGTTTTAGGTGGGTTCCGATCAATGGGATTGTACAGTGAAAGTGATTTTACAGCAGAGAACAGTGTCATTTTTGCTGGTCAATCTAATCGGTTACCCTTACAAAGAGTGCCCTGTAGAACGCAGCTTATCTCTATCTGATTAAGCAGATACCTGCTACGGTTCACGGCTATCACTTCCCTAAAGATAGGCTCTGCCTGGCTTCGTTTCCTGCAGCCTTGGGTACGATTCTCATTCAGCCATGGATGTTTCTCATCATTCGCCCATTCACCTCATTACTTACGCACAAGTCTCCGGACTCATGTGGGCATCATCCGCATAAAAAAACTGAAAAAAAACTGTAGAAAATCATCAGTTTAACACCAAAAACAGAAATATACTTGCTTATCCAGTATATAGATATTCCAACTTTGAGAAAACTTTATATTATGCTTATTATGATTATTCAGCACGTTACCAGTACCTATTTGTAGAATCTACCTACTTGTACAAAAAATAAGTGAAAACGATGTTGAAAGAGAAGTGCTGCTATTCTGTCTCAGATTTTAATGATTATTTGTTTTGACCTTTTAGGTGTGGTGTCTATTTCTGATACATTTTTTTGACTTTGTATGAGATTATTTATATACTTTTAAAAAATATTATGACTATTCTATCTGATAAGCTCAACTGTCGTATGGGAAATATCCCAAGTTATGATGTTATGTGATGATTGTAAATAAATAATTAAAACAATTCTTTCCATCCTACTGCTACACAGAACCAGCTATTTTCCGTTCCTATTTGTGGGTAAGAAAATGACTCTTTGCCGTAACTGCACCGAAAGTTTTTCATGCACTTACTGATCAAAACACATGTGAATAACTAGTATATCTGTGAGCAGTTGACCTGGTAATAGAACAAAGGAACAGACTCCATGTATTCAATGATAATCACCATCGGAGAATTGAACACAATCATCTCACCTAACCCTTGATTCAATTTGCGTAGTCTATTTCATGATGGTTTTCCACAAAAGTCACTCTGCATCACGTCACCAAGGCTGCGTCCTATTTTCCAGACAGCCTGTACTTGTTCCAGACAGCTGATTGCTCGAATAAGAAGATAAGATTTCAAACTAAGAACAAATATGACTCAAATTTATACTCTGAATAATGGCAAACCTGAATATATCAAGTTTCAAGGAAGAAAATCGCTTTCTTGGATTAATAATACCATCATGTAATAAGTTGGAAGCTATAGCTTGTATCATATCATTCACCTCATCACTCAAGCACAAGTCTAAGACTCATTTAGGCTCTATCAGCAAGAAAAAGTTAAAATACTCTTTAAAATATATGTGGAAATACATTTTATATTATTTTCAGATATAAATGAATGCCAAATGTTCAACAATCTTTGTGTATTTGGTCGCTGTGAAAATGTGTTCGGAATGTTCCGATGTGAATGCAATGAGGGATATCAACTGGACAACTCTGGAGGTGAGTTAAAAAAATGAATGAGTTAATTAAAAATGTTTCACTTCAACCTAATTAAAGCTTTTTTATCAAGCTGTCTATGTTGTCTTTTCTATTTCTCTGATTGTTTCTTCTCTTCTTTCTAATTTTTGATTTCTCAAAATATTGTATTAATTTATCTTTATTTTTATCAGTTGTGGAATTAATTGTTATTGTGTCATTAAGGCTCTTAATGGATTGCTCGGTGAGCTTTTGTATGTGAAT
Source organism: Conomelus anceps (assembly GCA_948455865.1). Lineage (NCBI taxonomy): Eukaryota > Metazoa > Arthropoda > Insecta > Hemiptera > Delphacidae > Conomelus > Conomelus anceps. Next base: position 149,833,824 of record OX418216.1, read on the forward strand.
AAATAAGTAAATGAAATTGAAATAATAGCAGACCAGCTAAACTTAATAGAAGACTGAAAATAATTTTAGGTGGCAAGCTCCAATATAATCTGTTCCAAATCATCTTTGAAATTAAGTTCTAAAACAGATTAATTAAATTAAAATTTAAATTTCAAGTAACTTAACAATTTGATTCAAAACAACTACATTTTTCTGAGTTTGGACAAAAATGCCATAACGCTAATGCTAACCTCCAAGTTTCAGCTTTCTCTACACATTATGCATTCAGAGCAGGCAGATGGATAGAGTGTTCAGTTTAGCGTTATCGTTAACGTAGTTTTGCCAAAGAGTGAGACACTTATTCAGTATGAAATCTTTGATGTAAATGTAAATTCTTAAATTTTTGTAAGATGAAAATACGATTTTTTGAGGATGAAGCCCACATAGGTCTGAGACCTGTGCGTGGGTAATGAGTAAGTGATTGATGAGTTGAACCTACAGTTTTAGGTGGGTTCCGAACCACCGGGAATGGAATTTACAGCAAACAAAAGATTTTTCTTCGCTGGCCAATCCAATCTGTCACCCTTACAAAGAGGGCCCAGGAGTTCTTATCTTACCGTTATCTGTCTGAACAGATACCTGCTACGGCTCTCAGCTGTACTATACCTTCGACACGCCATTTTCAAAATTATTTTCAATTTGAGGATGTTGTTGATTTTTTTCTATTATTTTTAGGTAATTGTACAGACATAAACGAGTGTGAGAGTCCACAAGCCTGTTTGTATGGGAAATGTATCAACACACAAGGAAAGTTTATCTGTGAATGTCCTACAAACTATCAACTTGTTCCTGCTGGAAACGCTTGTATTGGTGTGTTTATTTATTTCATCTTATATATTTACATCTATTATTTATTATTATTAACCATAATCATATATAACTATATTTCCAATTTCTATTTGATGACGACAATACTGTTTATTTTATGTGAGAGAGAATCAAAGTTTTCCATGGCAATCGCAGTTGATTGGATGATTTTTTATTAAGTTAATGACCCGGTAATCGAGATCATTTGTCTCTTAGACGACGCTCTACTTCTTGGAAATGAAGATATTTAATATAGTAATATAGATAAAAGAAATAATATAGAAATAGATATCGGAAATATGAAGTAGAAGGCAACTTCTCTCTAATTCAAGAATTCCTCCCTAATCCTTCATTTTCTTGTATTATTGTTGGATATTTGATTAATGAATTATCGTCTGATACTTGGAATTGATGATTAAATCACATTCAGATAAATATCCACATTTTAATAGAATAAAATAAATTTTTTTAAATTATACAGCCTAAGAATGTAATACAATAACAACTAATGTTCGCTTCAGCATTACTTTTCAGACTTCATGCTTCCTCCACTTTCGTATAACTCCATGGTTTCAGATGTTTCAAATTATGAAACACGTACCATAAACAACAAAACTAAATACAAATAGTTCATTAAAGTTTTTCATGAAAAAATTCATTAATATCTTTTAAAAGTTTATTTGATTTAAGAATAAGCAAAGATTTTTATTACTTTGTGATTGAATTGTATTTTATCGTCCCAACGTAGTCTGACAGCGGATTTTTTTTGAATGATGATGCCCACATAGGTCTGAGACTTGTACGTGGGTAATGAGTTGGATGATGGTGATTGGTGAGTTGGACCTCCAGGTTTAGGTGGGTTCCGAACCATCCAGAAGTGATTTTCCAACAGAGAACAGAGTATTTTTTGCTGGCCGATCCAATCAGTCACCCTTACAAAATTGGCCCAAGAGCTCTTAGATGATCTTTATCTGACTGAACAGATACCTGCTATGGCTCACGGCTGTCACTTCTGATAATATATCAAAATAGACTGTTTCCATTAATTTTTATTGAACAAACTAATTGAAAATGCGTGAATAATTCAATGAATAGAAAATTAAATGAAAGAAATAACAAAACAATGGATAATGAAGAGAATAGAAAAATAAACTAATAGAAGATAATTTGATAAATCTATGATTGAAGTTAATAGTATTATTCAGATGATATGAAAGTATAATAATTATTATACAGGGAACTATATGAATTGGAATTCTAAATTTAATTTTTCTTTTAGAACATCTTAATTAATTATTTTTTTAATGATGAAGCCCACATAGGTCTTAGACCTGTGCGTGAGTAATGAGTTGGTTAATGGTGATTGATGAGTTGGACGTAGGTTTTAGATGGGTTCTAAACCACCGGGGAACAATTTTTAAAGCGATTCAATTTTTTTCATCTAGACAAACGTGAGTCGCAGTGCTATTTGAGTGTGGAGGAGATTCATGGTCGGAACAGGTGTTCAATGGAGACGGGCAGTCCTGTGTCGAAATCGGCCTGCTGCTGCAGTGTGGGCAAGGCGTGGGGCTCCTACTGTGAATCCTGTCCTGCCCCCAACACCGACGAGTATCGCAATTTGTGCCCCAGTGGTCCCGGATATAAGCCCAACACTGTCACGGTGAGTTCATTCAAGAAATAAATAATCTAGTATTTGATGATCCATGACGAACTGCGAGTAGAATAGTAGATATTTTCTCTTACACGACATACAGAACTGTTGATATGAAATGAATGATAAATTGGAATTTTTCTTTCTTACTTGAGGTAAAACATGTTTTTGTGAAGGATGCTCATCCTTAGTGCATCTAGCAACCTGCCCGAAAACATTTTCTACCCAAAAACATGTTCTGCTAGAAAACATTTAAAATAAATGAGAGATTTGAACTTTCTTTTCCTACTTGAGGCAAAACATTTTTTTGGGAAGGTTGCTCATCCTCAGTGCTTCTAGCAACCTGCCCGAAAACATGTTCTACTGTAAGTAAGAAATAAAATATAAAATTTCCTATTTACTTTAAATGTTCTGCATGTCATCGGTGCAAAAATCAACTAATAAATTTATTTATTTATTCGTTTAAATACATACAAAGGCTCACAGACAATTCTATTAAGAGCCTTATTGAAATAATTTAATTACATGACAATTGAAAGAAAATCATTCAAAAATGGTAGCAAATAATCTACCATTTCCGAAATTAATATACTGAAAGTTTTTCATGGAGTCACCAATATTTTTTAAGCGTATTGTACTCACCAAAATAATAGAAAATGTTCATGTAAACAAATGATGTAGTTTACAGAGACCTCGAATCCATTACAGACACTTTGCAGAAGAAAAGGATATCTTTTTTGGTTACATTCTAAGGACACAAAAACCAGATTATCAAGGAAAATAATGGGGAAAGTGTGTGATATGAAGAAGCACGTAGGATGGATTGGGGAAGTTGAAGAGGATTTTAATGAACTGGAAATAACCCTGGATGATTTGAAAAACAAAGCCGAAAATCTAAAGAAACTTGGACAAACAGGAGCAAGATTCAAACCAAAACTAGACTATACAACGGGTATTCACAGATGGAGAACGACAGAGAAGATTAGAACGAGTGATACTGGACAATGCGGAAAGAGAACAAATTAAGGAGGCCCAGGACAGGAACTGATTAATTTGAGTGGTCCAATTAGGCCGTTAAAGCAAAATAATTGCGAAATTGCCAAAAATGTAGTCGTAGGATGAAAAATGAAGTAGGGTGTCCATATTTATTATCATTTTCGAATGGCTTGTTCCATACCTATCTGCGTTGTTAATATTAACTTTTATGATAAATTTAACGACTTACAGTCAGTTTTAATAGAGTATAAAAAATTCTGTGATGTTTTCCATGACAAAATACTTGATGAGCAATCTAATATCAAAACTGACACTGTATTTCTATTTAACATATGATTTTCACTCTCTTATACTGGAGATAATGGAGGGATCCATTTCACTTCTAAAGAGAAGCTTCATCAGCCTCATCAGTCAAGGGGCTGATGAAGCTTCTCTTTAGAAGGGAAATGCATCCCTCCAGTATCTCCAGTAAAAGTGAGTGAAATATATTAGATAAAATAGTCATTTTTAATAATAGATTAATAAATAAATATTATTTACTCACATAGGCTGAAACTTGTTCGAATCGTGACGATTCATTTTCAACAGCAACCTTGATCCTTGGTTGCTGTTGAAAATGAATCATTACTATTGAAAAACGTTTCATCCTACATGAGGAAATATATTTTTATTTTTTTTTCATTAAAAGTGACTGCAAGTCGTCAAATAAAAAGTCAATATCATATTATTACTTATGTTTCAGTTCAATCAATCGATTCCTTTTCTTTTTCAATCGCGGTTTGTGTGTAATTGCTCTATTCTCATTTTATTTTCAAATTATAGTATTATTTCGTAATTTAATCAATCTATTACTTCATTGGAGTTTTTTAGCTCATTACATACTTTTATCTCTATTATCCTTGGGTAATGAGTTCAAATAAGCTAGTATTAAAACTGACACTGTATTTCACTTTTAAATAATGTTTTACTCACATTATATTTGAGATGCTTGAGGAATGCATTTCACTTCTGAAAAGAAGCTTCGTCATCCTGCCACCAGGGGTTATGCTTTGTTGAGGTTGGGATGAGCAGCCATTATGTAGTTAAAAATTGCGTTTGATTTGAATTGTATTTGGTCATTGAGTACGTTGGTTCTATCTTGTTTATGGTGTTTGAATATTTCATATTGCTCCAGTGTATTTAGTTTGTGGCTTTTTTGGAATGTGTGTAGAATCTCTAAGTCAGTTTGGATGTTATTGTGTGAGTGTCCAGTGTTGATTAAGTGATCTGCAAATGTTGAGTCAGTGGTGGAATGTAGTGCTTTGATGTGTTCTTTATATCTTGTGTTGAATGATCTGCCTGTTTGTCCTATGTAGTACTTGGGGCATGTGTTGCATTTGAGCTTATATATTCCTGGTTTGTTGAATTTGTGAATTGTGCTGTTTGTTAGGTGAGCTGGATTTTGTTGTATCTGGTGTTTTAGGTTGTTTGTTGTTCTGAATGCTGTGTTAAATCCGGATTTTTGAAAGATGTGAGCTATTTTGTGTGATTTTTTGTTGAAATATGTGAGTGTGATAAATCTGTTTTGGTTTGCAGGTTTTGGATTTTTACTTTTCATTTTATTCAGGATTTTGTCTACTAGAATGGTGTTGTATCCGTTTTGTTGTGCTAAATATTTGATTGTGTTGATTTCTTCTTGGTGGTCAGCTTGTGATAGTGGAACATTTAGGAGTCTATGGATCATGGAGTTAAAAGCAGCAAGTTTGTGTTGATTTGGATGGTTGGATGAGTTGTGAATGAGTGTGTCTGTGAGAGTTGGTTTTCTGTAGATTTTGAATTTGTGCATGTTATTTAGCTTTTTGATAGTTAGGTCTAAGAAGTTTAAGGTGTAGTCTATTTCATATTCTGCTGTGAATTGCAAGTTTTTATGGGTTTTGTTCAATTGTGTTAGGAGTTGTTCACACTGTCTTTGGTTTCCATTGTAGAGTACAATAATGTCATCAACGTAGCGGTGCCAGTAAATTATTTTGTTTGAGTGTTTGGTGTTTTTTAGTATTTTAGTGTTCTCTATGTGCTGTAAAAATATTTCTGCTAGGATGCTGGAGATTGGGGATCCCATTGGTAGTCCTTCTGGTTGGGTGTAATACTTGTTATTGTGGGTGAAGTAGTTTTGAGATGTGATGATTTTCAATGTCTCTATTAGTTCTTTTGTGTGTTCAGGTGGGTTGTTTTGTGCTTTGAGTATGTTCTCTATTATGGAAATGGTTCCAGTTACAGGAATGTTTGTATACAAGTTTTTTATGTCAAATGATACTAGTGTGGAATTATGTGGGATGTGTGTATTTTTTATTTTGTTTATGAGGTCTGTGCTGTTCTTTATATGAGATGAATGATTGATATAGATGAGTTTTCGTAGTTGAGTATCTATCTGCTTGGCTAATTTGTATCCTGGTGCTTTTCTGTAATTTATGATGGGTCTGATTGGTATGCTTTGTTTGTGTATTTTCGGTAGGGCTTGAAGAGTTGGTGCAGAAGGGTGAATTTGCTTCATATATCGTTTATCTGTTTCATTGAAGAGGTGTTTTGTTTTATTTATAATGTTTTTTACTATGCTCTGGAATTTGGGTGTTGGGTCTCTTTGAATTTGTTGGATGTTGTTGTTTTGAATGAATTCATCTACTTTTCTGTTTAAATCATCAGTGTGGATTATGACTGTGCTATTGCCTTTGTCTGATTTGGTGTAAGTTAGGTTGTGTAGTTCTGCTTTTTGTTGTAGTGATTGAGCTGTATTGATTTCAGAGGTGTAATTTTCTTGTGTGTATTTCGGTGTTTTGATGATTTTTAAAACGTCATGTCTTAGGTTATCTTGTTCTTCTGCTGTTGCTTTCTGAATATTGGTTTCTGAGTCTATAGCTTGTTTCACCATGGTGTTGAATTTTTGTGTGGAAGGTAGGTTATATTTTAGTCCTTTGTTGAGGAGGTTCTTTTCTGTAGGAGTGAATTGTATCTGTGTAAGGTTTACTGTTCTTTCATGGAATTTGTGTGAATTTATTATCAGAATTTATTACCGCTACGTTGATGACATTATTGTACTCTACAATGGAAACCAAAGACAGAAACCACCATTTCAACCTACCTTTGCTTTTAACTCCATGATCCATAGACTCCTAAATGTTCCACTATCACAAGCTGACCACCAAGAAGAAATCAACACAATCAAATATTTAGCACAACAAAACGGATACAACACCATTCTAGTAGACAAAATCCTGAATAAAATGAAAAGTAAAAATCCAAAACCTGCAAACCAAAACAGATTTATCACACTCACATATTTCAACAAAAAATCACACAAAATAGCTCACATCTTTCAAAAATCCGGATTTAACACAGCATTCAGAACAACAAACAACCTAAAACACCAGATCCAACAAAATCCAGCTCACCTAACAAACAGCACAATTCACAAATTCAACAAACCAGGAATATATAAGCTCAAATGCAACACATGCCCCAAGTACTACATAGGACAAACAGGCAGATCATTCAACACAAGATATAAAGAACACATCAAAGCACTACATTCCACCACTGACTCAACATTTGCAGATCACTTAATCAACACTGGACACTCACACAATAACATCCAAACTGACTTAGAAATTCTACACACATTCCAAAAAAGCCACAAACTAAATACACTGGAGCAATATGAAATATTCAAACACCATAAACAAGATAGAACCAACGTACTCAATGACCAAATACAATTCAAATCAAACGCAATTTTTAACTACATAATGGCTGCTCATCCCAACCTCAACAAAGCATAACCCCTGGCGGCAGGCTGACGAAGCTTCTTTTCAGAAGTGAAATGCATTCCTCAAGCATCTCAAATATATGTGAGTAAAACATTATTTAAAAGTGAAATACAGTGTCAGTTTTAATACTAGATTGTTCATTAAGTATTTCGTCATGGAAAGCATCACAGATTTCAAATAAGCTATCCTCATCGCTATTCTCTGGTTATTCACAATTATCACTTATTGTATTATTCTATAAAGTTGTATTTATTTTTTATTTGTGATCTTAAGTCTATCCTTTATTATGTTTCAAAGAAATATTGAATGTTTTAGTGACATGAAAAATAAATACTAGTGTTTAAATCAACTCGAGTCTACACACAGGCAACTGTTGCCTATGTAGACTCTTTCCTATATTCAACTTTTTTTTTGAGGATGAAGCCCACATAGGTCTGAGACCTGTGCGTGGGTAATGAGTTGGATGATGGTGATTGATGAGTTGGACCTACAGTTTTAGGTGGGTTCCGAACCACCGGGAAGTGATTTTACAGCAGAGAACAGTGTCTTTTTTGGCCAATCTAATCGGTCACCGTTACAAACAGGACCTACGAGAGCTTTCTCTATCATATTGAACAGATACCTGCTACGGCTCGCGGCTATCACTTCCCTAACTGAAACTGAAAACAAACTGTATAATTATATGCAGTTCTGTCTAAATTATATTGTCTTTATAATTGTATGAATTTATAAGGCAATAAATCTTCAATCATTATTTCGTTTTCATTATAAGCATTTTTGAAATTTTTCGTCTAAATTGTATTGTTTTTTATAATTGTATGAATGTATGAGGAAATAAATCTTTGATCATTCATTATTCTTTTTTTTATTATTTTTTTAGCTAGTGGAAGGTGACATAAATGAGTGTGAGGAGCACGACAGTATGTGTCACAATGGACACTGCACCAACACGTTCGGAAGTTTCATGTGCTCCTGTAATGATGGCTTCAGGCTGGACAGCACCAATGTCTTCTGTGTTGGTGAGCATTACAATTTTTGCCAAATTAATCTCACCAATCTTTAAATTTCCACAGATTATTAGAAAGATTCCGCAATTCCATTAGAATAATATTTATTTATCCATTCAGTTATTAACATATCTTGAGCGTATGTCCACTGTTGTAATATTGTAAGTTACCGTCCCGGTGTCTCACCTACTCTCTGGACACATAAAGATAGCGTTACATAGAAAATTAGAACTTATTGAAAGCAGATTTTGTATTATAGCAGATATATAAATTATCATTTATTTATAAAATACAAAACATGCATATACAATACATGCAAAAAACAAGTATTAAAATAAAATAGCTGAAATCCAATATTATCCAAAGTAAAATCCTTGAACAATTTTTTTTTCATTTTACTGTGTGGAGATGGAAATCCCTTCCAACTATAGTTGTCCACTTACTCGGGAGGGGTTCACATAATATTAGAAAGGAGAAGAAAGGAAAGGTTAAAGGATTCAATATATGAAAATAATAGCCAATTATTTTATACTATTAATCGAATACATTGCCATACTGTATTATTATGAACTATATTTCATAAGCAAATCGGGTTATACAGAGTGTTTTGCAACTCTCTACCAATACTTCTAGGCAGTTTTTCTGGACCACTAACAAAAGTAAATATCGTAATAAAATTTTTCTAAAATCCCCAGTTACTCACACAGCCGCCATTTTGTTTTTTTCACTCATTATTTTTTTACTCGAACACTTCTGAATGTATAATTTTGAAATTTTGCATACAGCTTTATAACAATTGAAACAATCTAAAGAAAATTAATCAAAATTTTCTGACATCAAAAACAAAATGGCGGCAATTTAAAATCTTTGAACAGGTATAAATTAATGATGGCTAATGATATCAAAATTTTTCTAGTGGTAAGAACAGTTCAAGTCTGGTTTCGCTTATCGTGAGTTACAAGTAAATTCAAGTTTTGTTGGATGTTATTCCACTCCTTTCCTCCTACCCCCCACCCCCCTCTCACCTGTCTTACTGTGGGAGAGAATAGAAACCAGGCAGTTGCATAGTACGAGCCGCCTCGACAACGTGTCTCGTAAGTAAACCCGCATTTTTTATGTTAAACCTCTCAAGTTTACACCTCGAATTAAGTGAACCCGCGGTCCTCCTAGCCTTTTGTAAACCCGCAATTAACATGTGGTCCTCCGGGCCGGATAAATAACCAGTGATTTGAATTTAAGTTTGCAAAATCGTTATCCATTAGCCATTCTGGCTTGGGTTCAATAATTATTGCGACCTGCAATTCCTTGCAATCTCTTATCACGTTGCATCAATTTCTTTAGTTTTCTCTCTCATGGTCACTTTGTGCGCTTGCGTATAACAAGTTCAGTCATCATTTCGTGTTCAATCTATCGTCGCTCAAGCACCCATCGGCGCATGCGTCAACTTCAAGCTGCAATTCCAATGTCATGGCTCCATCAATGAACGTCATTTCATCGAAGGTAAGGTGAGTGGGGATCCTTCTCCTTCAATCCTCACTACTCCCCTCCCTCCGTGGTGTTACCGCTAACTGCTCTTCGCTTTAGAATCAGTACGTTCGCTCAGCTGTTTCTTCGTTTAGTTAAAACAAAATCTCAAAATGTCAGACAAAGAGACAGTTCCTTCCGGAAACATTAATGATTCTGGTCTTGACCAATCAATTATAAACACAACTCTCAATCAATCTCTCGTAAATACACCTTCGCCTGGTTGTTCAGAAGCTATGAACAGTTCGAATCACAATAATCAGTTCAAACTACTTGTAAATAAACGCATGAGAATAATCCAAAAGTTGGAATTGACTTTGAGAAGCGTTCCAACTGAAGTTTCAGATACTCTACATAACCAAATTCAAGAACATTTCAATGAATTTGAAAAGATTAGTGAACAAATTTTTGAATTATCGATCATCCACAATATAAGTGATACATCCCTCAATGATATTCAACAAAAATATGATGAACTTTATCCGAGATTTATTCAAATGTCAGTACCTCAGAAATGTGTAGCTAATGTTCCTAATAAGTCGAACATTTCACTCCCGCGAATTTCGCTCATCAAATTCAATGGAAAAATTTCTAAATGGAATGAATTTTTTACGAATTTCAAATGTCTCATTCACGAGAATGAAAGTTTATCTGCGATTGAAAAGTTCCAATATTTGCGATCAAGTTTGAGTGATTCTGCACTAGAATCTATATGTCATGTACCGTTGTCAGAGTCTGGTTACAACTTAGCTTTTCATCAGCTTCAAAAACGATATCAAAACCCTCGAATTTTGTGCAATTATTTCGTTGAACAAATCCTTGACTGTCAGTCAATATCAAAACCTGATTACAATTCAGTAAGAAGCTTTGTTGAGACAAATTCTTCAGCTATTGAATCCTTGAAAGGTCAGAATCTCAAAGATCCATTCGATTTCTTTTTATTATCAATATTATTACGAAAACTGGACATGAAAACAAGATTCGAGTTCGAATCTTCATTAACAAACAATGAGATACCCGAAAGCAATGCACTGATTCAGTTTCTGATTAAAAAGTCTCGCACTTATGAACTCGTAAACCCCACTCAAACTGTGAACTCTACTGGTAAAGAAAATAAAAGAATGAACAACACTAGTTTGTTAATCAGTTCGAATCAAAACAAACCCAACTCTGATTCTGTGCCTCTCAATCGACCTGCATCTAGGAGTTGTAACGTTTGCAATTCAAACGATCATATCATTTATAGTTGTCCGAAATTAATCAATATGAATGTCAATGAACGTTACAATATTGTAAAATCCCTGAAACTGTGTTTTCAATGCTTAGGTAGTCACGCGCGTACGTTCTGTAAGTCGAAAAACCATTGCAAAAAGTGTAATTCAATTAAACATCACACGTTATTGCATTTAGAGAATATGTCACAAAACGCTGAACGCACACCGCCTCGGGATGTGACTAAACCAATCCCTACACAAGACTCAAAAGTGGTTTGTAACACGAGTTTATCGATTTCAAATTCGTCAGATTGTCTTCTGGGAACTGCTCGAATTATTGTTTTTGATTCTTTCAATAAACCTCACATCGCTCGCGCGGTTCTCGATTCAGCCTCTCAAATCACCGCTATCACAAAAGGTTTAGTTGACAGACTAAATCTAAACCCAGCTGTTTCTCAACGAAAGCTGATAGGAATAGGCTCAACTACCACTAAATGTTACGGTGAAATCAAGTTGAAAATTTCGTCTCCAGTTCAGAGAGATTTTAGTGTCAGTACTAACGCCTTGGTACTGAATTCGATAACCTGTAAACAGCCAATCACTTCATTGGATGCGAAACAATTCACACACTTGTCTAATTTGAAGTTAGCAGATGAAAGGTTCTATGATTCTAGTGAGGTAGAAGTTCTTATTGGAACTGATATATTTCTGGATACGATTTGTACACAGGCCCAGGGAATTACTCTAAAGTTTGATAATTCACCTGGCGCTCTTAGCACTGTATTTGGATATGTTATTATGGGTCTAACAAACAGCTGTAATAATTCAAGTTCGCTACACGCCTCTTTGCTAACGTATGTGGAACCTATTTCATAGATGGATTTTGTAGAAGACAAAAGTGAGTTGAAACCTCAAACGTCAGTTCTCACCACTACAACTGAAGAAAAAACTTGTGTATTAAAGTGTGTAGAGAAACATTCCAATCTTCACAAAATTGTTCGAATTTTCGCATACTGTCTTCGGTTTATTAACAACTGCAAAACAAAACGTCAAGGTTACAATCTTCGAAGCCGTAAAGCACAACATCTTGATTCTGTTGTATCCTCCCCTTCTGTCGCCGAATGTCGTCGTTCGCTATCAGTGATTGTGAAGGACACTCAACAATTTTATTTGCATGAAACGATTGCTCTCTTGTCACAGGGCAAACCAGCACCTCCGAGTTTATCCTCGTTAACTCCATTTCTTGATGAAAGTGGGATACTTAGGGTGGGCGGTCGCCTTCACAAATCAGACCTCCACTATAATAGGAAACATCCTATTCTACTCCCGAAAAACTGTCATCTCAGCTTACTTATTTGTCGGCAATTTCACACAGAGAATTTACATGTCGGTCCACGTACCACTCACTCGTTAATAACGCAAAAATACTGGATCATTTCAGCGCGCAATCTCGTAAGAAGTTGTATCAATCATTGTATAAGATGTACTCGAATGAGAGCAACACCTTGTCAACCTATCATGGCTGATCTTCCCGAATGTCGAACTAACCAATCTAATGCATTCACGCATGTTGGAGTTGACATGGCTGGCCCTTTCATAACGAAATCCAGTCCTCTTAGAAACGCCAAGCAATACAAAGGGTACCTAGCGTTATTCATTTGTCTCACAGTTAAAGCTGTTCACTTGGAGTATGTGACTGAACTCACAACTGCAGCATTCCTAGCTACTCTAGATCGATTTGTCTCAAGAAAAGGACTTCCTTCTAGAGATGGGTCGTACTAGGTTTTTCTGATACTAAGTATTCCGAGTACAAGTACGTTCTAATACCTATTCCAAATACCTGTTCCAAAATACTAGCTAGTATTTTATATTAGCCAGTTCGCCAGAGTAAGAGAGTACACGTACAAGAGAGTATCGTACAGTATCGAGTATTGTACTGCGGTACTGGTACTGCTACTGTTTCTTGTGTTAAATACAGCACGAATCTAATTATTGAGTTGCTCTGAAATGTGCTGTAGCGAAATGAGACGCGGACGGCAAGACTCGAGACTTGAGACGCTCGAGTAACAAAGTACTCGTACTCAAGAAGTATTTCTACTGGAAAAGTACTCGCGTACGCCATACGCACGCAACCAAAGACAATCTAATGTAATTGTTCTATTGTCCTTGACGCAACTAAGCATGCGCCTACAATCGAGTACAGTGAATAGAGAGAGAATGAGAGAGAAAGATAGAGTATGAGAGAGAGAGAGGGAAAGAGCGAGTGAGTAGTTGAATAGTTCCATAATGAGAGATTAGCTAGCTACTGTGCAACTGCAAATTACAAAGCTCCACTCCTACTCCAAAAATTGGAGTGGGGACTTCAGGTCACTGACCGTACCGAAGTCGCGTAGTTTACTCGTTTCTAGAAATACTCACAGATATCTGAGTATTTTGTTCTTCGAATACTAGGTGCTAGTCCGTACGATCAAATACTTAGTAAAAATACCTGTTCCAGTAAATACGCCTCATCTCTACTTCCTTCTCACATTTATTCCGATAATGGTCTCAACTTTGCCTAAAGGCATTTAAATGAGGTTTCCAAATTTCTAAGTGAACATCGAGATGAAATCAATGATAATCTTATTCAAAGAGAAATAACCTGGCATTTCTCACCACCCAATAGTCCTACATTCGGTGGATTGTGGGAAAGTAATATCAAATCAGCCAAAACGTTGATCAAAAATCAGATTGGTGAGACACCCCTCACCATGGAGGAGTATTCAACTATTTTTGCACGTGTTGAAGCCATACTGAATAGTCGGCCCCTGCTTGATTTATCGCCGGACCCCGCCGAAAATGCGTCATTTCTCACACCTGGTCACTTCATTGCTGCTCGTCCACTATTACAAGTTCCTGAATTACCCTTGGACGATAAGATCTCGCTTAATCAGCGATGGAGATATCTTCGACAGATCATTCAATCTTTTTGGAAAATATGGTCGAGAGATTATCTAAACACAATGATTCAGAGAAACAAATGGAAGAAGTCCTCTAAAGAAGTCAAATCAGGCCAGTTAGTGCTGATTCAAAACTTAAATACCCCTCCTTCGATCTGGCCGTTGGCTAGGATTGAGAGTGTTCATCCTGGCACTGACGGAGTGATTAGAGTGGTGACACTTCGCACTCCTACTGGAGTTATCAAGCGTGCTGTAAACCGTTTGATAGTTCTCCCCACCGATTAGTATACACTTCAATATTGTAAATACATCTTCATTGAAAGTGTTCTTCGAAGATACTGTTTGTATTATAGTTCTCTTTGTTTTCTTCTTTTTTACTTTGTTTAGTGCTACACCTCGATATGTGTGTTTATGTATACCAACCGTGCCCTCACCTCGAAAACTGTTTTTTAAAATGAACTATGTTCATCTTATGTGGGCGGTATGGTAAGAACAGTTCAAGTCTGGTTTCGCTTATCGTGAGTTACAAGTAAATTCAAGTTTTGTTGGATGTTATTCCACTCCTTTCCTCCTACCCCCCACCCCCCTCTCACCTGTCTTACTGTGGGAGAGAATAGAAACCAGGCAGTTGCATAGTACGAGCCGCCTCGACAACGTGTCTCTCGTAAGTAAACCCGCATTTTTTATGTTAAACCTCTCAAGTTTACACCTCGAATTAAATGAACCCGCGGTCCTCCTAGCCTTTTTTAAACCCGCAATTAACATCTAGAATAACTTTTTTTAGATATTTTTATTGCAAATTGAACGATATCTCATTTTCCAAGATTGGCCAACAATTAATAGAGATATGCTACTTTTTAGGGTGTGCGGTGGTTGGAAGCGAAAAACTGCAACCCGTTCTCAACCACCGCACACCCTAAAAAGTAGCATATCTCTGTTAATTGTTAGCCAATCTTGGAAAATTAGGTATCGTTGGATTTGCAATAAAAATATCTAAAAAAACGTTATTCTAGTAAAATTTTTATATCATTAGGCATTATTAATTTAATCCTGTTCAAAGATTTTAAATTTCCGCCATTTTGTTTTTTTGATGTCGGAAAATTTTGATTAATTTTTTTTAGATTGTTTTAATTGTTATAAAGCTATATGCAAAATTTCAAAATTATACATTCAGAGGTGTTCGAATAAAAAATAATGAGTGAAAAAAAAACAAAATGGCGGCTGTATGAGTAACTGGGGATTTTAGAATAAATTTATTGCGATATTTACTTTTGTTAGTGGTCCAGAAACACTGCCTAGAAGTATTGGTAGAGAGTTCCGAAACACCCTGTATGTTGCAGTGTATGCGGCCCTGTCCGCTGTCCATGAAGTCAAAATCCGCGTTCTACGAAACCGAAGCTTCTTGAAAATCGATGAAACCGCACGTAATAGTACCTCTATAGCATTGGAAGAATTCCAAAGGGTAAATAGTCAGCACAAAGTTCAAAGCAACAGTACAAAATTGGTTAACAAGCAAAGGAAGACAGAGAATAGAAACAGTAATTTCAAACAATTCATAGTATCATCTAACATAGAACACATACCCACAAGACATTTACTGATTTACTTAACACTTACTAATCTTACTTATTCGCTCACAAAAATTCAAACCTACTCTAGAACATGGCTTGCCATAGTGGAGTAGGTCAATTTTCCACACAAAAACTTTTGTATTATTACATAAATTTTGATCTTTTACTAACACATTTTTGTATTAATAACTGTAGATGTTAGTAAATTTGTAGTAGTATTAGTTTTTTTTTGGAAAATAAATCATTTATTTATCTATTATTTATTTAAAAAGGACAAATAGCACCAAAGGATTGATTTTTTATTTTTCAGATATCAACGAGTGCTCTGAAAAACCGGACATTTGTGGAGTGGGACAGTGTGTAAATGAGCCCGGCAGCTACCGATGCATCTGTCCTGACAAGTATATGCCCCTGCCAAATAGCAGTAAGTAGTTTTAGATTATCTACTCAATTAGTTTGTTAGTTGATCAATTACTCATTTGATCGATTATGAATCAACACGATTTTCAATGAGGTCAGCTAACCGATGTGTTAGAATAAAACTCTAAATAATGATAATTTTATAGTTGAAATTTACTCTAAACGCCTTGCAGCTAACCACTTTTTTCAAATGTATTTTTCAACATTGTGTTTCATGACAAATCACTCGAATAATTTGGTCTATTTTTTAAACTATTTTTTTAATTTCATTTGGTCGAATGACGTACAATTTATTGTTTAATCTCTATTTTATTTTATTTTATCTCTGCCCACTGCTTTATTTCTATATTTATTTTTTGTATCATTGTCTCTGTTTAAAATAATTGTTTAGCACCTCATACCTGCGCGTAGGATTGTTCCTTGCAGGTATAATGGATTTTTTAAATGTTTTAAATTATTTCGTTTTTATATGTCAAAGAAGAATCTGAATAAAATTTGATTTGATTTGAATCTTCCGTGAAGTAAATTCTGTAAGTGAATACTTATGTTCACTTCATGCTAGTTTAATAAACTAATAACGAAAACGCTTCTTTGAATTATATTAATTGCATATTTACAATTGGTGTCTCTTAATTAGTGAATGAATAATTTTTATTAGTCAAAAGTACAAACCATTTCTTACATAATAAAAATCTCTTACAACTAATAAAATGGTTTGCATCCCAAGGCTACGTAGCGTATATCCACTATACATACAATACATATTTTGTATTGGTGTGAGATGGTAAACATGAAGATATTATAATTTAAAAAAAAAGCTCTAGAAGGGCTGAAGGATGGTTCAGTCAACAGGAATTAATAATAATCTTCCTATAAGAAAGATATACATAATATTAGCAAGCATAATAGCACTATATCGAAAACAACTCAGGATATTTACAATAAATTAAAATATTTACTGTAGTTTTCATATAACTTGGCAGCAGTATGCTGGGTTCAGATGTAGCATGTCCCATCTGCTACACGCTGCCAAGTTATATGAATACTACAGTACTGCTTAATGATTCACATTATAATTCTCAATGTAATTAAACAAGAAAAACATAAAATTCATTGACAGTAGGCCTATCAAGAGGTCCTTGAATTTCTTGATCCATACCGATCTGCTTTGTTAATATTAACTTTTCATGATAAATTTAACGACTTGCAGTCAATTTCTTCGTCCACTGGAGGAGGAAGAGGAAGAAGAAAAATATGAAAAATTCAAAAAAAAAAAAAATTATTTATTAACAAATATATAATTATTATCTACAATATTGGTTCGCTGTAAATGTACACAATATGTTTCATACTATACAGAATTGGATTTTTTTCAACTTCAAGCTCATACTATCCAGAAGAATACAGTAATAAGTGAGTTTAATTTTAAAAACAATCACTTGTTACCATCCAGCATATCTTTGGCCTCATTGATTTTAGCAGCAAGATAATTGACTATAAGTCGTTAAATTTATCATAAAAAGTTAAGAAAGGAGGTATGATTTTAAAGTTTTCAAAAAAATGGTTTCCCTCTGTATGACGTATGATATTAGGAAGACAATTATAAAATTTGGGTGCAAGATATGTGGAAAATTGGAGTTATTATTATTTAGAATTATTTTGAATAGAGTAAGCTTTGCAAACCTTTTTATTAGATGACATATTCATGAAAAAATCCAATGTGGTAATAGTTTAAGTGGTTGTTACAATATCTGTAAAATACATTATGGACATCTATCACAATATGACTATTACAGCTTCTAAGAGGATCGATTTTTGTTTTAGAGGGATGTGTCGATATGAGAAAAGAGGAGTGCTACATGGAATTCGCGGGCGGCAAATGTTCGTCACCAATGTCTAACGAGCAGACTAAGATTGTTTGCTGCTGTTCGATGGGAGCTGCCTGGGGACACAATTGCGAGCCGTGCCCCGCCTCAGGCACTCGTAAGTATAGCTATTAAATTAATCCTTACGAAACTCGAATTGATCTTTATCTACTTTTTGCTAATATTTTGGTATATCAAGAGAAAAAAATGTAGATACAATAATTATTCATCAAACGTCCTTCATATTTCTAATATTTAATGCCCACGTAAGTCTGGAGACTTGTGCGTGGGTACTGAGGGGAATGGGTTATTGATGAGAAACATCCATGGCTGAATGGCATTCAAACCGAAGGCTGCAGGAAAAGAAGCCAGCCAGAGACTTATCTTATCACAGACAAGCGCACCAACTAACTGCGCAACCAGAGTGTACAATGAGTGTACAGTCTTAGTCGTGAGTCTCATTATTAGAGGGTACTATTGTTTCAACATTAAAGAAGTAATTAATAGTCCCTCGAGTCAAGAGACACTGAAACGTTCATTATTACATCCTTTATTCTCCAATTCTAGAGTATCGGCGACATTGGACAGCATCAAGACGTTTATATATGAGACTAGCAGCAATGAATACAAACGAGAATGTATTCTCACAGTTTATTCTCGTTTGTATTCATTGCTGCTAGTCTCATATATAAACGTCTTGATGCTGTCCAATGTCGCCGATACTCTAGAATTGGAGAATAAACTGTGTCAGTGAATCAATCCCTCACTCTCCGGTAATAAACTATCTACAAATTCTATTAAATAATTATTAATTTTCTTTTTTCTTCATTCTCTTTTTTCTTCTTCATGTCCTCTGTTCCCTCCTTCTCCAAAGGTTGAGTGTAAGAATGGCATCAATAGCCAAGACGTCGCCTTTTTGTGTAATTCATCTCTCAGATCCAAGCTCTCATTCTTTTTTACCAATCACATCAATAATATTTCTGCTGTACAATACCTTAAAATATAAATATTTGTTGTTTTTATAATTGTTTCTATTCCAACCATTCAAACATTATGTTAACTCTTCCAAAATCACTGAAAATCACTTGAACTAGGAGATCTGAGAGTTGTTAATAGTAATAATACTGTTGTCATTCATGTACATTGGAAATTTGCACAAATAAAGTCATCTTAATCTGAATCTTCTCAAGTAATCTAGAGAGGTTCTTTCAGTCTGTTTCTCTTCTTCTTCTCCTTCTCTTCCAACATCTTCTCTTTCTCATCCAACATTTTCTTCCCCCTTCTTTACTAGCTTCTTTTTCCCTCATTTCATCACCATTGTTTTTCTTCTTCTTGTTCTCTTTTTTTCTTCTTTTTCTCTTTTTTCTTCTCATTCTCCTCCTCCCTCCTTCTTCTTGTTCTCCTCCTCCTCCTCCTCCTTCTTCTCCTCCTCCTCCTTCTCCTCTTCGTTATCCTCCATCTTCTACTTCTCCATCCCTCCACCTCGTTTTTCTCCTCCTCCTCTTCCACCTCCTCCTTTAAACCCTTACTCTCCAGCGCGTTCGTCAACGGTTAGGCCCATGTTATACGGGCAGCTTTGACGCGACAGATAAAACGCTGACGCTGATCATAAAAAACGGAGCTGTTATACGAGCAGAAAAAACGCCGCGTCGTCAACGCAAACGCTCGGTGGTGGAGCTGTTATATGAGCATAAAAGACGCTGCGACCGGTACCAAGAGTGCCCGAAATTCACAACAATTAAATTATGCTGTCAACGTGAACCTGCGTACTCACGTGAATTGTCGTGAATACGCCAGAGGAATGTGTGGTGAGCAGTGTTGTTACTGCAACAATCACTGGTGGTGTTGCTAAGGTAGCCGCGTCAAAGCTGCCCGTATAATAGCAACGGCGTCATTTCTGCCGCGTTTTTGCTGCCCGTTTTATCGGTCTGGACGCGTTGTCGACGCTGACGCTGACTTTACAGGGTCTAACGCGACAGATATAACGCTCGTATAACTTGCACACAGGGAAGTCCATTGCCCGGTAGGCTTGACGTGTACGCGACGTAAAATCTGTCGCGTCAAAGCTGCTCGTATAACATGGGCCTTAACAGTAAGTCCCTGTTGATTATCTATGAGATTATTAAATCCATCCCCTCATCTATTTATCTACTCTTTTATCTATTCATGTGTGTGTGTTTTGCAGGCGAATACACTCTGTTGTGTGGCTCGCCTCAGCCGAATGGGCGGGTGGTGAATCCGATGACCAATCAGACGGAGGAGATAGACGAGTGCGCCCTCATGCCTGGCATGTGCTCGCATGGCCTCTGCATGAACACGCCGGGCAGCTTCGAGTGTCACTGCAATCGCGGATTCGTCTACGATGTCGACTCACATCAGTGTATTGGTGAGTCAAATCAATTCAATTTTTATTTCAAGTTATTTATTTCATGTAAATACAAATTTACAATATCAAATAATACAAGATAAGGTACAAATCTACAATATTATATGTTCACTAGTAATATATGAAATAAATATGTAATAGCATGTGGTATTTCCAGCAAAAGCATTTGCTTGTCCGCTGGTAACCATTATTTAATTATAACTATAGACAAAAAAATATATAAATAGTTTTATTTTAGCTATTTATAAACACTAGTTATATAATATATAAATCCAGGAAAAACATAAAATTATAAAGCTAGAAAGGAGAAAGAAGAA
This sequence comes from Conomelus anceps, assembly GCA_948455865.1. NCBI lineage: Eukaryota > Metazoa > Arthropoda > Insecta > Hemiptera > Delphacidae > Conomelus > Conomelus anceps. The sequence goes on from OX418216.1 coordinate 149,854,360, forward strand.
CGCTCAGGATAATAAATATCAAATCCAATCGAGTTTATTACTTTTAAAAATACAATCATATAAACTTCATCTTACAGATTGACACTCTTACTACAACGAGAACAGGAAGTGAATATGCTATAGTTAAATAACAATGAAGCTCTGTTATAAATAAATTATTAGGAAAGAGTCTGCTTAAGCAACTGTTTGCCTGTGCGTACGTAGCCCAAGTTAATTTATAAATGCAAGATTGGAATATCATATATCTAACAATTTTAAAACACTGCTTTTTAAATTTTTTCAATTACAAACTGAAATTAACTTACTGAATTTACTTTTGTAACTTCCTTGTCAGGTAAAACTTCCTTGCTTAGTAAAAATACAGTATTGCCAAGATTTAAATTTTGATTGATTGATACACGCAAATGGAATATCTTTATTTTTTTATAAACGCTTTTTTGAATATAAAGTTTGTAATTATTCTAATCAACAATATTATGAGGGAGAATGATCTCACTATTGAGTTGAAGTTGAATCAAAAGTTTGAGCTTAATTGATTCACTTGGTACTGTCTTATTGTATTTAGTTTGATTTGTACTAAGTTGACCATTGTTTTGTTTTACTCAACAAAGTTGATTGTTAGTGATAGATTTAAATTTTGTTTTTCTATTCAAGATGAAAACGAGTGCCAAAGAATACCAAGTCCGTGCCGGGGAAACGCGCAGTGTGTAAATTCTTTGGGTAGTTTCGACTGTATTTGCCCCGAAGGCTATAAGCTGGCTGTCAGTATGAGAGAATGCACAGGTAAGATTTCTTCATTCATTTCTATTCTATTTTATTTCACGTTTTCTTACTTTATTCTATATCACTCTATTTTAATAATTCATTATTGTTTTTTATTTATTTAATTTTTCCTTGATTTTTGTCGACAAATGTCAATATATTCTTAGGTTTCTTACAATGTCAACAATGTTGACAATGTCAATACATTCTTAGGTTTCTTACAGCAAAAATGAAAGAAATCGTTCCACACAAAAATAATAATGAATAATAAGCGTATGGCTTTTATTGGTGAGGAGACCCTTGCGGGTAGTTCCGCACCTTGCCGTTTGAGCCATGTTATGGAGAACATGGTGGACCTACTATTTTAGGTGGGTTCCGAACCACCGGGTAAGTGATAATAATGCTTATAACATCAAGTCATAGAAGCATGGTCACCAATCCAAACGCAGTCTTGAGTGCAGTCTGTCTGTGCTCTAGCGCTTGAAAGGAACATTCTAGACTCTTGAAACTTGGTAGATAGCTTTCTTAAAGCCCAAGTGAGGTCGTTATTGATTTTGGAGTTTGGGTGTTGATTATAAAAATAATTATGATGTGAAATAGATTTTCACTATAGGCTCTAGTTCAGTTTTTGCTAGTGGAAATCAAAATGTTGGACATCTGGTTAATTTCGAATACAACAAAATTAAAGAGTATCACGAAGGCTGATGCTTAGCCCAATTAACCACTTCATTTTTATAGTGCAAGAGTTGACCTTTCCATTTTGATTGTGTTGAAATATTCTCTTGACTAATTTTAAATCGTCAAATTGAAAAAACCGAGCGAAAATATTGAGGCATGACGTATTATGAGATTTGTTGAACAAGAAGAAGAAACAAAACTCTTTTTCAAGAACTGCAGATGTGCATTTTTTGTGAATTGGAAATCATTTATTATTATGTTTATAGAAACCGAAGCAGTTGAATGATTAATGTGGAGGTTAATATGCACCTTGTTTGAATGGTGCATACGCCTATCAGCAGAACTAATAATAAAGATTATTATTCTATATAAGTTAGTCGGATCCTTGGATACTCCGTTGTATTGGTTTATTTTATGTAAATTCGTCGGGTCCTTGAATACTCCACTGCATTGGTTTAATAACAATATAGGCATTATACGTAATGCTCCCTCCACTTTGTTTTACCTTCATGATGAAAAGTGATGAATGATACAACACCCAAAAATTCAGAACTCGGAATTTACTTCGGCTTTAGAGTTGCCAGTAACTCAGTAGCTAATAGCTTTTCAAAAAAACTGTTATGCTTGTGATGTTTTCCATGAAGAATATCCAATCAAATATCAAAACTGACACTGTATTTCTATTTAAATGATTTTTACTCACTTATACTGGAAGGATGCATTTCACTTCTGAAGAGAAGCTTCATCTGTTTGTGTCAAAAAAGTGTCAGTTTTGAAGACGACTATTTAACTATGGTTACGGATAATTTAAATAGATGTACAGTGTCAGTTTTGATATTAGATCTTTGAAAAACGCCTAATTTTTGTAACCGTTTCTTCTTCATTTGAATTATGATTTTTACTAGCTTATTATATACTGGAGGGATGCATTTCACTTCTTAAGAAAGTCTTCATCAGCCTGTGTCAAATACATTGTCAGTTTTAATAATTAATTTTAAGTCTACCTTTTAACTGTTGTTATATATAATAAATTTAAGTAGAAATACAGTAGCAGCATTGATATTAGATCTTTCAAAACGCCTAATTTTCTTCTGTTTTAAAGACCTGGACGAGTGCTTTGAGAAGCCAGGAGTGTGCTCAGATGGGACCTGTAATAATTTCGAAGGCAGCTTCCAGTGCGTGTGTCACAACGGCTACACACTGACTCCGAACCGTGAGTCATGTGTGGACGTCGATGAGTGCCAGCGTCATCCCAACATCTGCAACAATGGCTCATGTGTCAACACCGTCGGATCGTTCAAATGCAACTGCTATCCAGGATTCAAACTGAGTCACAACAACGATTGCATAGGTAAACCTCAGGCGTAGCCAGAAATTTCTCAAGGGGAGGTCCATCAGACAGACAATATAAATTATACATCATTAACGATAAAGAAAATTGTACCACTTCCAATTTCGGGTTATTTTTTACAACAGTAATATGGAAGTACAGGTCAATCCACCTCCTTAACTATCTCAACCTCTCCCCCCCCCCCCCCCACCATTACCAACGATAATATTCTTCTGTACCTCAAGTATACTATCCTTGATCCTTTACTACATCACACCCCCTTTCTCCTACCCCATCTAATAGCCTTGAAAGTGATTATCAGAAATTTGTTCTACTGTGGATTTTTTATAGTTTTTCATATTAATTTGATAATGAATAATAAGACGAAATTGTCACAGCCACATTTATTAAAAATATTGAGAAACTAGTTTCGGTTGTTGTACCATTATCAATCTCAATCAAACTAAAACTAAAGTACAGAGTAGCTCAATATATACTATACATGAAATGATACTATTGGCTAAGCGAGAAAGAGGCTGACCTTTATTAAAGGTTGTGATTGGCTGACAAGTCACGCCCCCTAGTGGGAGGAGTAACAAGAAAAAATACGAGTCAAATCAAGAACCAAAAACTGTGAACATCTAGAAAGTAACAGAGAAGAACAATATACAATTAGGCTAGAATTGAATAATTTAAATAAATTTAAAAAAAATAGAAGCTCACTGAAATGCAATCAAGGTCAACCGAGAAAGATACCAAAGTACCGTTTTTAAAATGTAGGCTAGAATTAAGACGAATCCAAGTTAGTTGTATTGAATTGGTTAAAATAAATTTGATCATTTAAACTAGTATTGGAATCGTCTTTTACCAACCTAGTTATCTCCAAAGCCTCTAAAATTGTCTGCCTTTGCCAATCAGATGAAGAAATTCAACATTTTCTTCAGCCTTGAACTTGTGTCCGTTACTAATGAGATGCTCTGCAAAATTTGAATCTCATTTTTTGGGTTTTCCAGTCCCTAATATGTTCATTGACTTGTCGGCCAATCACAACCTTCGATGAAGGTCAGCCTCTTTCTCGCTTAGCCAATAGTATCATTCCATGTTTAGTATATATTGAGCTACTCTGTACTTTAGTTTTAGTTTGATTGAGATTGATAATGGTATAACAAACACTAACTACAAAGAAAATTAATTAACACTAACCACTACAAAGAAAATTAATTTGATAGCCAAAACTCTTTTTTTACTAAGTCTTGAAGTATCGATTACTATTCTTTTTTGTAAACTCAACCAATAATTTCTATAACCTTCACTACTTATTATACTGTAATAAGTATATTATGATATTAATGTATTTAAGAGAGGAGAAGTGAAGCAGATCCAAATAAAAACACTATCATATGAGCTGGTCTTCATAAGGCTGTGCTTGATTGCGATAGGTGAACTCTTAAAGCCGCGTCTCCACCAACCGAACATGCTTGGTGAACAGTGTTCACTGGAATCAGCTGATGTCGCCGAACATTTTTTAGAGTTGGTTTGGTGTGGACGCCTTCTCGAGCATTATGATCAGTGTGGTGGGTTTAGTGGCGGGAACCTGTTATTGGTTGTCACTGTTCGCTCACAGACCGAACATTTCAATTGAACTCACGAACATGTTCGGTGACCCATATATTTAATGTTTGCCCATTTTTTGTGTTCGCCAACAATGTTCGGCAGACATGTTCGGTTGGTGGAGACGCGGCTTTACAATAGTAGTATAATAGTTATATACCTAAAACTCTTTCGTCAATTTTGACGAAATATCTCCCTTCTACAAGAGTGGGGTCCGGGCATAGGCGAAACGAGGGGGGTTATTGGTGACGTATACCACCATTGCTCAGTTTGAAAAAATTGTAAGCAACAATTGAGTAATCTTTTTTTGAAGGGAGTAATACAATTATGTAAGAGTGGTTGACTGGTGGGACTTATGGGGGGATTCCATAAGTCAACTCTAGTTACGCCAGTGGGTCCGAGGGCATAAAAATCCAGTTTTTTTTGTAGGATGAAGCACACATTGGTTTGAGACCTGTGCATAGGTAATGAGTTCGATGATGGTGATTGATTATACAGTTTTAGGTGGGTTCCGAACCACCGGAAATGGATTTTACATCAGAAAACCAAGTTTTTTAAGCTGGTCAATCCAATTGGTCACCCTTACAGAGAGGGCTCAGAAGAGCATTGCTTATCTTATCTGATTAAACAGATACCTGCTACGGCTCACGACTATCAGTTCTGCATTAATATTGTTAATAATTTGTTGATATTTTGAAAATTATTTTCCAATTGTTTAAAAATGATTTTCACCAAACCTTTGAAAATGTTGTGCTACAGATGTGGACGAATGTCACTCGATGCCGTTCCTGTGTCGCAATGGCCGTTGTCGCAACGTGATTGGCTCATTTAGATGCGAGTGCGCCCAGGGCTACACTCTCTCCACCGACGGACAGCACTGTCGCGACATTGACGAGTGCCAGGAGGTGACAACATTACACTCATTATTACCTCATACATTATTAATTCTTACTCCTTTCTTCTTTCTTAGACTTTGAGGGCCGTATTTATAAATGTTCCTTCAGTGGCTCTTGGAACGTAAATCGAGTCAACAAGCACTGAAGGAAAGCTCGTTCATAAATATGGCCGAAGATACAAATTGTCAAGATAGTCACAGATTTTTTATTTGTTATAGAAATATTTTTTCAATCGACATTTACCAGAAAGAATTCGTGATTGGAAGAAAGATAATGCCCATATTTATGAATGTTCCTTCAGTCTCTCTAGACTCGAGGGAATCTTGGAAAGTAAAGTAAGGCATTTCAAGAGACCCTCGAGTCAAGAGACACTAAAGTAACGTTCATAAATACGGAAATTGGTATTTTAACGTTTGTCTCTGTATAAGTGTTTTCATTTATCTTTCTTTTTCTTCTTTTCCTTGTTCTTGTTCTACCTTTTTTCACGTATTCTACTTTTTCTTCGCAATCTTCTCCTGCTTCTTATCCTTCTTTTCCGCCTCCTGCCCCCATCCCCTACTTTTTCTTTTTTTTCTTCTTCTTCTGCTCCTTATCATTCTTCTTCCTCTCTTTCTCCTCCTTTTCTTCTTTTTCTTTATCATCTTTTTTCTTCTTCTTTATTTTTCTCTTGTCTTCTTCTTCTCCTGTCTACTTCTTCTTCTTTATTTTTCTCTTGTCTTCTTCTTCTCCTGTCTACTTCTTCTTCTTCTTTTTCTCTTGTCTTCTTCTTCTTCTTCTCCTGTCTACTTCTACTTCTTCTTTTTCTCTTTTCTTCTTCTTTTCCTGTCTACTTCTTCTTTTTCCTGGATTTCTTGTTCGGATGGGTTTTAACAACTCGAAAACGTTTGGCCTACAGAAGTGAGTGAAATACTACTTATTTTGATAAAAAATTTGACTGCAAGTCGTTTAATTCACTTGAAAAGTTAATATTCTTCTTCTTCTTCTTCTTCTTCTTCTTCTTCTTTTTCTTCTTCTTCTTCTTCTTCTTTTTCTCTTGTCTTCTTCTTCTACTCCTGTCTACTTCTTCTTCTTTCTTTTTCTCTTGTCTTCTTCTTCTCCTGTCTACTTCTTCTTCTTTTTCTCTTGTCTTCTTCTTCTCCTGTCTACCTCTTCCTCTTCCTCCTCCTCCTCTTCCTCCTCCTTATACTTCTTTTTCTTTTACTACTTCTTCTTTTTCTTCTCCGTCTTCTTATGTCTCTTCTTATCAGCCAATTAATTTTGATCTTGTTCAATTGTATTTCTCTTTCAGTTTATATTTTGTGTCAATAAATTTGATTTTTGAATTCATTGGTTAGAGGCAGGAACAAAGTCAACTGTGCTGACTTGTGACTTTACTTTAACCTCTAATAACTACTTCGTAACCTAGTCATAGATGATTGTTTAATAGAGTTTAGATGGAGAAATGCAGAGTATTATTTTGCAGATAGGTGGGACTTGCCCGCCGCCAGGCCACTGTCAGAATCTGATGGGCTCCTTCCTCTGCACCTGCATCTCTGGCTACCGGCTCAATCCAGCCAAAACTGCTTGCGAAGGTAAAGTACAAGGGCCGTCCCAAAAATAATAAGATATTCTAGACCAGATAGTAAAAATAAATGCACCCGAAATGTATTCTTCGAAATGTCTTTGTCTTCTTCTTTTCCGAATTTTTTTCTTACTCTTTATCCTTCTTTTTCTTTTTTTTCTACTTCATCTTCTTATTTCCTCATCCTCCTCTTCCCCTTTTGCCTCTTCTTCCTCTCTTCGTATCCGCCTTGTGACTTTCTTCTCTTCCTCCTCCTCCTCCTCCTCTTCCTCTTCCTCCTCAACAACTCTACTTCTTTGCAGAAATAAATTTCTTCTTTGAAGAAATAAATAAATAAATTCTTTGAAGAAATGCAGAAAAAGAAATAAATTTCAATAGAAATTAATAATCAGATTTACGACAATAGCCACAGATTATGTTGACTCTGTTACCTGGCGCAAGAACCAATTTACCATGTTACTAGTGTAGCATGAGTTTACAAGTGAGTTTTGCCTTATTCTGGCTTTAGGTGAACTTAGTTTTGTTCATCTCAGATAAAAAAAAGGCTAAATCAATTGTGTTACTTTCCAAACGTTTCTGTTGAATTATGGCTTGGACGCAGGAGGTAGCTCAGAGGTGTGCTTGATAGTATACGCACTTACCTCTGCACATCACTTGTTGCATCAGATCACATACAAAGTGATGAAAATTGATGTAAAAACACTCCACCAGGAAATTATAATATGTACCGGTATGAATTAGTAGGTCCCAGCACACTACACTATAAATTAATGCCAACCAAGTGTCGTATGGAAAATGAAAAAAAATCAAAATTTATTGAAACACAATCACTGATAGGACAACGCAGCACAATTGAAACTATGGTAACTAGTGTAGATTTCTGGCTCAAAATCTCAAAATACAAAATTATATCAACTTTTTTTGAACTGCGATAGTGCTTTGTTAAAAAAAAATTCATATTTTTCTGTAAGAAACTTGTGAACTATTGTGCTCCGAGGATAAATTTCTAGTGAGAGAGACGTAACCTAAAATTTTGATTCTACTCTGAAATTTTGTGAAAAACAGTTTTGGGCAATAGCCTGTAGTATTCACATTTATTGTTAGTTACATCTATAAATAAATAAATAAATTGATTGGACTTTCACACTAATTGACAAGATATTGAAAAGAATATTCCTCACTGTTCAAAATACTTGGTTTTGGCACTTCAATTATTCTTTGATTTTTCTGCAATCAAATGAAGTATAATTTGATTTATGCTACCGCGGCCACATAAGGAATTCGCAGATTCTACTCATATGTGGCCCCCCAAATATACAATTATTTACCAGCAGAATTTAATCAATAAATAATTGTCAAAGATTTAAAAATAAAGTGAAATCCTGGTTTTATTGCAAAAGATGTAGAGTTTCTTTTCAAGACTAGAATAAAATTGCTTCATTAACTGTTGTTTTTTTTCTAATATAAAGATGATTATTTTCATTCCATAGGTTTTGTTTTGATTCTGATAATGTGTTGATTTTCTATTAATTATGAAAAGTAATCGTAAAAGAGAATAAATGTATTTGGGTACTGATAGTGTACCTCAATATTATTGGTACCTAATTATCTGTAATTATAATTATTTGTAATCATTAGTGTACCTTTCAATTATACTGTTTAGAATATTTTTTTCTCTATCTGAAGTAGGATATCTTATTCACATTATTGTTATTCTCATAATCTCGTTATCCTCTGTAAATTAAGGGAAGTAGGTTCCATTTATGGTTGCACCTGCAACCTTCAAATTTGAAATTTTATACCAATTTAATATGAACATAAATGTTTAGCTCAGCTAAATGTTTATTTTTTTGCTTTTTTATAAGTTTAAAAAGATGGCGATGCCTCAAACAGGGCTATTTTTCCTCGAGGTACTTGAGATTATTTATTCGACGGTTGAATAATAAGACGAAATTGTCACAACCACATTTATTAAAACTTTGAGAAACTAGTTTCGGTTGTTAAACCAGTTTGATTGAGATTGATAATGGTGTAACAACCGAAACTAGTTTCTCAAAGTTTTAATAAATGTGGTTGTGATAATTTCGTCTTATTATTCATTATGGATACCTTCCACAATATCACCTTCACCACTACAAAGAAAGCTATTCGACGGTTGATGTGACTAGGATTTCTATAATTTTCATTTGTGTTTTTTTTTAATCTTGTAGTAATGTATTCCTTTACAACTGATGATGATGTATTGTATAAACTGTTCGAATAAATGAATTTGATTTCATTTCAGACATTCATGTCTTATAGCGTACATTTTTCCTAGATATAAACGTAAACGAACTTTTATCGAAGGGAATCAGACAGATGTGACACCAAAATCAGTTTGTGTTGTTTGTTTTTTACTAATAGTAATAATTAATTGCTGTGATTAGTTATTTTAAGAAAAAACCTATCAAGTAGAGGCTGCTCTATACATCATGTACTATATAGTAGGCCTAGCTATTCTATAGTATATTCCCAGAATGAACACGGCATTTGGACAAAGGTCGTTTATTTACATAGCACCTATAATGTATAGCATTATTCCTGTAGATATAAAAGTAGAAAGAATTAATTATCGGTTCAAAAGAAAATTAATAAATTGGATGATACATCAGGAAGTAACGCAATTTGAAAATTTAGTAAAAGTTTAAATCAATTTTTTTTGTTTGCATTTATAATTTTCTTATATTTTTATGATATTTTAATATATCATTAAGTAGCTATTTTGTATGACTAGGTGTTTTTTTTTATTTTTTCACATTTATTTAATTACATAATATGCAGTAACACTTCTAGCTTCATTTTTGAAAAATATTTTATCTAGGTATTATATAGCATTTAAAAAAATAATAATATTAACAGACTCATATACCCCAACACATAGTTTTTTATAGTGGGGTTTCTAAAGGTGAATCACTGATATAACATATTCTGTATTTATTAAGTTTAACTAGAAGGATTTTGTAATTATTATGTTATTTATTGAATTATCAATTTTGATTTGATTTGAGTATCTGTGTCAATTTTTCTTCTCAAACAAATTGATCTTTCTTGATCTATTTTAATGTTTTTAAATGACTTTAGCTCGTCTTCTATACACATAAGCAGGAGTTTAGTCTCCAAACAAATAAATTGTAGTTTGAGATTCATTTTGCACTAACTCTATCTGCATCCTAAGTCTTGGAGGAATTTTATATTAACTATGTTATTTTCAAAATGAAAACAAAATAGAATTTTGGATAACAATCAAAAAACGATCGTTACAGTTGAAATTTAAGATTTATTCTGCGCGTTCTGAATCGATTTTGACTTAATTGTTCTTGTGACAAAAATTTTACAGTTATTTTTTTGGAAATTTGAATTTTCAGTAATGATAAGATGACTGTTGTTGCAGATATAAATGAATGCCAAGAGAGTGCCACAATTTGCGAAGGTGGTGCTTGCATTAATACTGATGGAGGTGTTATATGTGACTGTCCAGACGGATTTCTACTCAGTCCCAACGGAATGAAATGCATCGACGTCAGACAAGACGTTTGCTACGACATCTTTTTCAGAGGTATTTATTCATTTCTACCTTATTTTTGTATTCAAATTGATGAGAAATGGTCTTCCAGTATTATTTTACATTTTAACTCATTTAAAAGAAACATAAAACATGCCGAAAATTCGAAAACAGTATATGATTTTAACTTTTCATGTGAAATTTAACGACTTGCAGTCAAATATTTGTTAAGAATAAGTATAACTCACTTAATCTGTAGGCCGAGCGCTTTCGAATCTATGAGATCCATCTTCAGAGGCGTGGGTTCCTAGATCATCATGTCAGTTTTTTGGTTAGAAGTGTTGTGGTTTTTGTAAAATGTGATCAAAAAGTTTGTGAGATTTAAAATTTAGTTGTTCATTGAGAATGTTTTGTTTATTGTATGTGGTGTGTTTGTATATTTCAAATTGTTACAAGGTGTTGAGTTCGTGTCCTTTAGATTTTATATGTAGAATGTGTAGGTTGGTACTGATGTCAGTAAAAGTGTGTACAGTTTGAATGATATGGTCGGCAAAATTCGATTCAGCTTTTGATGTCAGGGCTTGAAAATGTTCCTTGTAACGTTGTTTGAATGTGCGGCCTGTTTGTCCTATGTAGAATTTGTTACAATCAGAGCAGTTCAGTTTGTAGATCCCTGGGAAAACGTATTAGTTTGTGTTCAGTGTGGTTTTGAGTGTAAGTGCATTTTTTATTTTGTTTTTTGTTCTGAATGAGATGGTGTGGCCGGCTTTTTTGAAGATTTTTGCTAGTCTGTTTGATTGTGGATTAATGTATGTCATTGTGATGTATTTTTTGTCAGTGGTGTTGGTGGTTTGTTTTTTGTTTCTTATTTTATGATTGAGTTTGTCAATTAGGTCGTGTTTGTAGCCGTTTTCTTGTGCTAGGTATTTTATTGTATTCAGTTCAGTGTGGTAATTGACGGTGGATAGCGGTGTGTTGTTGAGTCTGTGTAGCATTGACCTGAATGCTGAGTGTTTGTGTTGTGTTGGATGATTGGAGGTGCTGTGTATTAGGGTATCTTGTCATTGTTGGTTTTCTGTAGATGTTGAAGCTGTGTTGTTGGTTTGTGTTCTTTGTAATTGAGGGGGAGTCCGAAGGTACCGGATGCCAAACGATCGTTGGTCGTTTGTTTTTATCAAGCTTTCTTTCATTTATTAATGAGCTCATTATAGCACAGGTTCTACATTATAACACGGGTTCTGGACCAATCAGAAGCATTTTTGATGGAATCAATATCGTAATTCAATATTGTGAAACTATCAGCTGATTTGATCAAACTGCTACACCAGCTGCTTTAACCCAACAATCTACTATAACTTCTCGTATTTGAGATGAGAGGTTAGGTATCTCTGACAGTCACTGGTGAAATGAAATTGTTTTAATTAAATGTATACTAGTGGTCGTAGATAAAATAGTGTATGCAACGATTTTATTTGGCCATTAAAGCACTCGTGAGATATTTATAACACTCGCATTCGCTCGTGTTATAACTTACATCTAACTCGTGCCTTAATAAGGGTCAAAATAAAATCGTTGCATAAACTACTATTATGCAATATTCACATCAGCTGATTTAAACATTCAAATTCAAACTGGATTTCAAATCGGAACTGTCGACAACAATCACGCATTGAAGGTTATGTTATATTTGGACAAGTTGTTGGACTCATTAGTAAGTTAAATTAAACCTAATTTATCAGTAGTCTGAGATGAGATATTGTATGCAACGATTGTATTTCGCTTCAAAACAATTCTTGGGATGCTTAAAGCAATCGCTTCGCTCGTGTTCCAACTTACATCTCACTCGTTGCTTAAAGACAGTCATAATACAATCATTGCATAAACCAATATTATTGTACTCAATGAATATATCAAAAGAGTGCATAGTGCATTAAATTTTCCTTTTTTTATCGGATAATTTACTTTGCCTTTGGGTTGTTCTAGAACAGTGTTCAGTGGCACGTAAAGAAATGATAACGGTTAAAGAGTGCTGCTGCTCAATGGGAGCTGCCTGGGGACGCAACTGTGAGCCATGTCCCGTCGAAGGTTCAGGTAGTTAGAGCTACACAATTTATTTTATTAATTTTACTTGTAATTTTTTGAATAGTAGACCTCTTTTCCCCAACACTCCTCACTCAAAAGGGGATGATATTTTCGAAAACACTTGAACTATTGAGAACATAGTAAACTATTGGGAAATGATTTTGTTCAATTTTGGTGAGTCATATCGGAAATAATTAAAAGGAAACAGACAAAAGGGATTTATTGAATTTTGACGTGTGTTATTCCCACTCAAACTTCAGGATTTACTGTTCACTTTTTAAGATTTCTTGAAATTTTGTAGTTTTATTAGTTTGATGCGAGTAAAATTTTTATTTTAATAAGAACATCATTAAAGAATTTGAAAACATTTTCCGGATATACTTGATGTAGCGTATGTTTTGAAGAGAGTTTCATGCGCTTCATATTAAGAATACAGAAAGAATTGTGAATTAATTTTGTCTTGTCGATCGGTTGAAGGATGAATTTTGCATGACCTCTGGCTAAAACTCTCTGTTTCTTTTTATTATTAGTTTTCTGTTGTTATTATTAGTATGTTTATTGATATTTTGTTCTATTCTTCTTTTTTCCATAACTTTGTTTAATTATGTAAATTATGTCAATAAGGCTCTCCATGGCATTGCCTTTATATGTATCTTAAATAAATAAATATTGATACTATAAATAAATATAGAAGTTTTGTTATTGATTTTTTTTGGTGGATGAAGTCCACATAGGTCTGAGACCTGTGCGTGGTTAATGAGTTGGTCCTACAGTTTTAGGTGGGTTCCGAACCACCGGGAAGTGATTTTACAGCAGAGAACAGTGTCGTTTTTGCTGGCCAATCTAATCGGTCGGTCACCGTTACAAACAGGACCTACGAGAACGCAGCTTATCTGATTGAACAGATACCTGCTACGGCTCGCGGCTATCACTTCCCTATAGTAATGAAGAACACACACATTATTACAATAATTCACATGAACTTTATTAGACGAGCATTAATCTACAGTGCTCCGATGCCTGTTATATTACACAGTTTGATTATTGCGACTTGCCAAAAATGCATATTTTTCTCATAAATTACCCATTATCTCAAGAACCTTTTTGAAAGACGAACGATGCCCACATGAGTCTGTAGACTTGAGCGTGGGTAATGAGGTGAAAGAATGAATAATGAGAAGCATCCAAGGCTGAATAAGATTCGAACTTGAAGCTGCAGGAAACAAAGCCAGTCAGAGTCTTAGCCAATCAAAGACAAGTGCTCCAACCAACTGCGACACCAGAGCCGCCAATCTTGAAATTTGTAGAGAATACAAAGTACACATACCAGCAACTACTGATCTAGAATCAACATTCAGGAGTGGCCGTAGCCGAGTGAGTTAAGTGCTGGTTTGCTAGCCCAAAGGTCCCGGGTTCGATCCCAGTTGTGACCGAAAGTTTTTACCTCGGGCCACTCCCGTGTTTCGGAGGACACGTTAAGCTGTCGGTCCCGGCTGCCTAAAAAACAGTCGTTAAGTCACGTCAGAGGCCCTGAACTTATTCAGGTGCGACCTGATAACTCTGACACCAGACCTGAGCCAGCCAGGTCACACGATATTATTATTATTATTATTATTATTATTAACATTCAATTTACACAAATGAAGTCAAAAACAACATTGCCACCAAATTATATTTACATTAAATACTCATAGAAAAAAGTACTAAAAAGTATATTTATCAAGATATATTGATGAATCTAGTACAGCAGAGTATTGAAGGTATGGGGAAATGCATTGTAAAAATTTTTAAAGCCTGCTGTAGTCTTTTGGATGAGCCATACATTTAACACGTGTAAGAAAGAGAATACATTGACTTTTTGTCTCCCCTTGATTTTTTTTAAAATTACATCTTGAAGACTTCGTTTTATATGACAAGTCGTCAGATCAGTAATTATATTTATACAATATTGCCATTCTTATTTACTAGATACCACAATTAGTCAATTACATTTTAAATTAGTTGAGGTGAGGCTCAATATTGATCTGAATGGATTGCATGACCTCTGGCTGAAACGTTTTGTTTCTTTTCATTATTATTATTATTATTATTATTATTATTATGTTTATTGAACAATATTAAAAGCTTTAACAACTGAATAATTTCTCAACTATTTTTTAAATATCTCGATATTTCCAAGACTTCAGAAACAGCGGTAGCTTGTTATAGAATTTAATACCAATATAACTAAGTTTTTGTTCGAATAAGCTACTATTGTGACTCCCCGGCTTCTTGTATTATAATCGTGTACTGTACGTCAAGATTATGGTAAATATCACTCTTTTTTAAATATAATCTCAGAAGAGGTATACTTCTAAGAGTTAATATTCTATGATATAATGTAACTTAATACACCTACAAGCCGGGTACAGTTAGGAGACCAAGTCTCTTGAACATTGGCCTGATAATACTGATGTTGTCACAATTACACCAATCATTAATTGCTTGTCTATGTAGTATTTGTTGTTGACATTAATTTATTGTTCTATATAGTATGTTGGGCATGTGTTGCCCCACATACTACATAGGACAAACAGTCAGATCATTCAATACAAACACGATACAAAGAACACATCAAAGCACTACATACTCAACATTTGCAGATCACTTAATCAACACAGGGCATTCACACAAAACATCCAAACTGACTTGGAAAGTCTAGACACTTTGCAAAAAAGCCACAAACTAAATACACTGGAACAATATGAAATATTCAAACACCATACCGTATACAAAACAGAACAAATATACTCAATGACCAAACCCAATTCAAATATAATGACATTTTCAATTACATAACGGCCGCTCATCCTAACCTCAACAAAACACGACCCCTGGGGACAGGCTGATGAAGTTTCTCCTTAGAAGCGGAATGCATTCCTCAAGTAAAAGTGATTGAAAATCATTATTCAAATAAAAATGCAGTGTCAGTTTTGATATTAGATTGTTCATCAAGTATTTCGTCATGGAAACCATCGCAGATTGTTTATTGTATTGTATATTATGTGGTTATAGAGGAGTTCAACCGCATGTGCCCGCAAGGAAGAGGTCGTCTAGAGTCGGGTGAAGACCTGAATGAGTGCTCTTTCATGCCCAATGCCTGCGATGGTGGAGATTGCATCAATACCGATGGATCGTTCAGATGCGAGTGTCCCTCTGGTTATATTCTCGACTCCACTGGCAAAAGATGTATTGGTGAGTACAATTACTGTCTAGAAATCCCATTACCCGAACTCCAATCATCCAAATCGGGGGGACAATTGAGTCAGGAACTTGCAAAACGGAGCAAATTTACTTTCATCTTAGTAGCATTGGTGTAACTGGAGGTGAGATGAAGTAATTTGGGGGGGGGGGGGGTATGCTCCAGATACTATATAGTGTACCCTAAGAGGAGAAGGAGGGGTTCTCTAACAATAATTCAAGACTATCATGTATAGTTTATTCAAAAGAGATGTTCGGGGGTTCTCCGCCGGGGAATTTTTGAAAAATAATCCCTTTAAAACCACATTTCAAGTAATTCTAGACACAAATTCATACATTATTGAGTGTCAAAGACAGTGAATTTCATCTATTTTTTGCATCATTGTTAGTGGGAGATCCTAACTCTGGTGCTAAAAAATATTGTTCAAGAAGCCAAGCTTCAAAGTAGGCCTACTTTAAACTATTTACACTCTGATATTTTTGCTCTTCCACCTCACCTGATTGGGGTACAGTATAGTACCTTACTTAAAAATGTATTCTAAATGGAGAAGGAAGGGTTCTCTAACTTAACATCATCACATATAGTACTTTATCTCTACAGAAATACAAATACTTACAAATATTTGTAAGTACATGCACTCTAAGTAACTTACAGAAGTGGTCCCGAGCAACACACTTCTTGATGTTGACTTTTTTGTATTTGAGATATTTGAGATGAATAAAAATATTTACCTCAAGCCATAATAAGGCAAGATACTATAATAGTGTCTATACTGTACTCAAGACTAATTATTAGTTATAATAATAGTAATAGAAATTTCAAAATTCACAAAAAAGGAAAAGTAATTAATAAAAATATTTTTATAATACCTGTATAATATCTAATACAGTATTACACCTATTATATATACCTGTAATACCTGTATTATTATATTATAATAGTTCACCACTAGGCACTTGAAAGATATTTTTCATTTACGTATTACGTATTGAATTCAATTAGCATATCATGCATATTAAAGTTATTGCTATTATTCTGTTTTCAGATGATAACGAATGTAATAGTGGCTCGAATATATGCGGCAATGGGACGTGCACCAATCTTGATGGTGGCTTTGAGTGTTCATGTAGTGAAGGCTTCAGTGCTGGACCTATGCAGGTAAATTCATACATTCATTAAAAAATAATCAGTGGAATAGTAGCCTGCACTTGTAAAGTTCAAAATCCACGAAATTAATATAATGCAAGGAAAGTGTTAGCCGTGAGCCGTAGCAGGTATCTGTTCAATCAGAAAGAGATGAGCTACAAACTCTTGGTCCCTCTTTGTAAGGGTGACCGATTGGATTGGTCAGCAAAAAGGGCTCTGTTCTCTGCTGTGAAATCAGTTACGAGAGGTTTGGAACCCACCTAATACTGTGGTTCAACTTATCAATTACCATCATCCAATTCATTACTCACGCATGGGAGTTATCACTTTCTCAACATTTTCTATTCTCTCTCCTTCAAGAGAGATTTCTCTCTTCCTTCAAACTATTAATTTCCTTCAAATTGTATAATTATCTGTAAATTTTATAATACTTTTTTGTGTTTTTAATACTTTTTATGGAGAATTCTATAAGCTTTTTTATGTAAATAAATTTATTAATTTTCGTAAACCGTAACTTTCTATTTTTTCGTAGCAGGTATTATGAACATTTATATCATTTTATTTTCCCTTTTGTGAATTTTAAAATTTCCATTCCTATTATTTTAGGTTATTAATTGAATGAATTTTTTCAACAATAACTTTTTAAGTTTTTATTCAGGTGTTATTTAAAAGTGTGTTATTGTCTCTTTCTTTTCTCCTTCAGGTAGTACATTGTGAGATTTTTATGAAAATAACTTCTCTTAAACAATCACAATGAATCCTTTCCAAGTAATATTTAAATTTGTATCATTCGCCCTGTCTTCTTGTGAATTTTAAAATCACTATTATTTAATGTAATAAAGGCTCTTCAAGAAGTATATTGTCAGCTTTATTTATGCAAATAAATCTCCTTGAATAACTACTTTGAATATTGTGTTGAAGATATTGAAAATTGTATATTATTCTCTCGAATATTGAATTATGCGAATATTGCAATCACTATTATTTTATGAAATGGAGGCTTATTTTATGAGCTTTTCGTGCGAATGGCCTCTTTTTAACAACAAATTTGAATTTTTTTGCAGGAATTTTCAAAAATCTTATTATTTTCTCTTCCTTTTGAAAATTTTGAAACTGCAATTATTTTATGTAATTGAGGCTCTTCATGAAGTATTTCTTGAGCTTTTCCATGCCAATAAATTCTCTCAAATACCACTATACATTATTTGCAGATATTTTATAAATTGATATAGTTATTAATAATTGATATAGTTATAAGTATTGTTATTAATTGATATAGTTATAAATAATCATTTTTGGGAAGTGATAGCCGCGAGCCGTAGTAGGTATCTGTTCAATCAGATAGAGATAAGCTGCGTTCTCGTAGGACCTGTTTATAACGGTGACCGATGAGATTGGCCAGCAAAAAATACACTGTTCTCTGCTGTAAAATCACTTCCCGGTGGTTCGGAACCCACCTAAAACTGTAGGTCCAACTCATCAATCACCATCATCCAACTCATTACCCACGCACAGGTCTAAGACCTAGGTAGGCTTCATCATTAAAAAAAAGTTGGAAGTGGTTTCCATCTCCACATATAGTAGTATATTTAATAGTTTGTAGGTTTTACTTTTGTATAATTTCGATTTCAGTTATTGTATTTTAATATTTTCCATTTTCTGCATGACTTGTATATGTGTGTTTTGATTTATAAATACAAATTTAAAAAGCATTTCTTCTCCTTCTTCGTGTAAATTTTGAAATGACTGTCATTGTCATTGACATGGCTTGTCATTAAGACTTTCCATGGAGTACTCTATGAACTTTGTTTATGTAAATTAATGAATTTCTTGAGCAATTACTTATTAAATTTGTGTTTTAGGTGTGCGAAGATGTAAACGAGTGCGTGGAGATGACTAACCAGTGCGCATTTCGCTGCCATAACGTCCCCGGCTCCTTCCGGTGCATTTGTCCCTATGGCTATTCATTGGCACCAGACGGCCGGCATTGTCAGGGTAAGAAATATTGAAAAATATATAAAAAGTCATTTTTCCTTCTTCAATTTCTCAAATTCTCGTCGACAGATAACTGCAAGTAGGTGTTTATTAAGGACCCGACAGGGCCTTATTGATATCGTGCCGTTCTGCGTCCGTCCGTCCGTGCTCTAGCTCTTGAAAGGAAGATTCTAGACTCTTGAAACTTGGTACATAGCTTCCTCGTAGTCCAAGTGAGTTCGCTATTGATTTTGGAGTTTGGAAGTCAAATATAAAAATAATCATGATGTGAGACAGGTTGCCACTATAGTTTTGGCTAGACAAAATCAAAATATTGCACAGCTGGTTTATGTCAAATACAAAAAAAGATGAATATTACGAGGGTTGTTGCTTTGCTCAATTAACAACTTTCTCATAACTGTGCTCTTTCCAGTTTTGATTTTGTTGAAATATTTCCTTAAATTAATTTTTTTTCTAAGTCAAATCGAAAAAAAAAAGCAGAAAATATTGAGGCATAATCTATTGTGATATCTATTGAATAATAAGAAGAAGAAACAGAACGCTTTTTGAAGAACTGCCGACTTCTTGAGAAGTGCATTTCTCAGTTATTTGTGAATTATTCTTCTTTACATATAGCTTTCACTTCTAAAATGTATTGCTTCTTCTTTCTCAATTTTTGGATTTCTCCTCCACTATAGTCTGTTCAGCGAGCCTACGGAGTGAAGTAAACAAACTTTGCATGTTTGTGAGTGAGGAATTTCGAGAATTGTACTGGCATCAGCCGGTCGGCTAATTCACACTGATTGCCACCTACAATTCGTTCGTAACAGCTGTTGTCACACTAAAAGTTTGTGCTTCAATGTTGAACATCGAGCATACAAAAGTCCTACATTGTGATTAACAATTCGTTATGTTTGTGTTTGTACAGTAGCTTACCTAAGTATAATTTGATTTCTAAAGTCGTATTTTTTTTAAATAATTTTATTAGTAAGTTCTTCATTCTATTACAGTAGTTTATATTTTACGGTAGTTTAGACCTAGCTTAATAGTAGACTGTCGAACAATGATAACAATTATTATTGCATTATTTCAAGAACATATTCGATTTTAAATTCCGTTATCAAGTCAGTATTTTCATTTCAATTGTATATGTAAAAATAATTCAATCGACAAATTTATGAACAATTCTAATAGTGATACTAGTGACTGCTGAATTTTTGGATACATTACCTAAGCATTGAAGGTAAGAAAATAGCCATATTATTCATTAATCTCATGTATCCATTTCCATTTGCAATAAATAATAAGTAATAAGTATTATCCAAGTAGCTGTTTGAAAATGATTATTTAAAGTCGTTTTCAATGGGTACGGTAGGCCTGTTGCCTGTTCGATGCGTTTAGAAAACTAGCCTATCTGTGAATCGGGATTCGTTGAGTTTCGGCTCGCACGCACGCACATGTTTGTTTAGTCCACTCCGTAGGCTCGCTGGACAGACTATAATAGTTTTAACTGGTTAGATCATTGATTTTCCCTTTCATCGTATTCAGTACAGGCTGATTCTAAATTAGATTTTTCAGTGTTATTTACATGTTTTTGTTTATTTCTTACAATCAACTAATGTTACTCCTGTTTGCGGACGTGACCGCAGCTAACAGGTCATTTGTGTTCAGTATTAAATTATTTCTGCTGCATCTAACTTGTAGCCCCTCTTAAGTAAAGGTCACATTAGTTTTAGCAATGCTCTATCTTTGTTAGGCCTATAATATTTTTAACTTTGTTTTATAAACTTATTGTTAAGCTGTATTATTTTATTCATTTTATTTTTTATTCATAATTTTACATGCACTGATGAATTCTTTGTTCTCATGCAAAAATAAAATGAAACTATTGCTGTACGATTATAAATACTATTTTATATAGTATATTATTACAGAAAGAAATTGTTAAATTTCTACTAGCCTGTAGCTATTATCTTTCTTTGTAGTGGCAAAGGTGATTTTGTGGAAGATATCTATAATGAATAATAAGACATGAAGTTGTCACAACCACATTTATTGAAAACAGTGAGATACTATTTTCGGTTATTACACCATTATCAATCTCAGACAAACTAAAACTAAAGTACAGAGTAGCTTAATATATACTAAACACAGAATGATGCCCAAATCTCGTCCTGACAAGCACAAAAAGCCGTATAACCCAAAGTGTGTTGCCATATTTATAATATAGTTTTTACAATATTTTCAAACCCCCCACAGAGCACTGTGTCTTTATATTTTGGATAATTTATCTATGAACTATATTCCCTATCTGCTGCAACCTTGACTGGGGGAAGAAAACACTTCAATTAGCCTAATATTAATTATTATTACATAATAATTTTGAAAATGTATTATATAATATACTAATATTGAAAAGATTAGAATTATAATTCATTAACACTAGTCCAAAACATTGAGAGTAATTAAATTCAAAACTGGGTTGAGATTAGGTTTGCAAGATAAATTGGATTTCCATATTTTTAATAAGTCAAAGTGGATAAAATTATGTAAGCTATATGTAACAATATCTACTTATAAATATTTTTGTAATTTTCAATTTTTTTTTCAGACGTGGACGAATGTGTGACACCGGCTAACAACTGTAAGTACAAATGCAAGAACCTGATTGGCTCGTTCATGTGCATCTGTCCCGAGGGCTTTGTGCAGATGGGTGGGGCCGACGACTGTCGTGACATCAACGAGTGCCTGGCCAATAGCAGTCTGTGTACCCATGGCCGCTGTATCAACCTGCCAGGCGGCTATCGCTGCGACTGCTTCGACGGATTTAAGCCTAGTTTCGACGGCAAACAGTGCCTGGGTAAGTCAGAATAAATTATTATTATTATCAATTAACATTTATTTTTTTAGTATTGTAGCCCAAGAACAGAGGTATTCATTAAAAACAAAAATGAATTACAATAAATAAAGAATTCATACGCATGCGAAACTCTGTTCCAAGTCAAAAATGACGGCAAAACCGACCAATTATTAAAAACTGAATCATCAGGACTTGCATAAATAGAAGTTATAGAAAGGACGGCGAATGGCGGATCGCCACAAACGAAACGGTTTACAAACAAATTAACCCAATAATAGACACAATGAAATATCGTAGAATCTCTCACTCTTTACGCATACTCAGAATGCCCGACAATAGAATTCAAATTCAAATTCAAATTTCTTTATTCCGATTCACAAGTTCAAAAGATCAATACAACAATGCAAATATATCACAAAATGGTCAGAGATCAACATATAAGATAAACAAAAAAAATACTGAATAATATATTAAATGAGTTAGTAGAACCCCTATGAATTCATTTGTATGATATATCACTAATTAATACCTATTACCTGGTAGTGTGAATCAGAATAATGTAGACTACTTGCTGTAAGCATAATGCTCAACGTCTGCAAATAGGAATGCATATTAATATCAAATATAATTTATAATTGAAAGAGCTGGAGAAAAAAAAAGGAAAAAAATATTGTAATGAAACACACACACACACACATTCACTCATCTTCCATACTTTTCCAATTTCAGCTTGATTTCTTGAGTTAATGATTGCCACCATTATGATGAAGTTATATCAGAAACTAAGAAATAACAGTAAATAGAATCTCTAAACAATCAGGCATAAGATTTCGTAGCCATCTAAGAATGTGAATCTTAAAAATGTTTCTGTTTTTTATCCTCTTTGCCTCAAATGGTACATTATTAAAAAACTTAGAACCAAGAAATACAAAAGATTTCTGGAAACAAGTGGTATACGACTTGGGAAGCCTCAGTAGATCAGATGTCACTCTCCTGGTATGATAACTGTGAGCATCCCTGAACAGTGCATGACCACAGTTTCCAGACATAACATAAAACATATACAAAACTTTAAAAACAAATATATATCTCAAAGGCAAACATTTAAGATCCTGAAAGATAGGATAGGAATGCTCGTATCTACCCGACTTTTTAACAGCTCCAACTATAAATTTTTGTAGGGTTATCAGTGGTCTCAAGTGGAGAGATCATACGTGGAGCCCCAACAACTTATTCCATAACTCAACTTTGGATCAACCAGAGCAAAGTATAACTGTCTAACATTCTATAACAACTAGTGACTAGAAATTTAAACAAGAAAAAACAAGGAATTTATGCAACACAAAATTCAAAGGATCTCATAGAACTTGAATTGACTACCAACGATGCACAAAAAATTGAAGAAGTTGAAAATACCAAAAATTTAACATAGATAAGGCAACCAGAAATCACACAACACCGATATTTTCAGACGAAGTCATAAATCAACGATCTGACAGAATGATGGAGTATTGGAGGAAAAGGATTGAGGCTCGAAACAAATTTCAAAATAAATTGAAGTATAGACTTAAATAATGATCCTATAAGGTCACAAGCTAGCAAAAAAAATCAAAAATTTATTCAATACCACATTCATAAATATGGCCCCTTGTCAAGACTTTTTAGATATCGGTAGATCTATCTATTTGTTTGTCTAATGCTCTTTCCTGCTCTGTTAACAGACCAGCGCAAAGGCTACTGCTACCACAAACTAGTGGCTGGAGGTCGCTGTCAACACAACCATCACCACAACGGCGACGCTCCTCTGGTCACCAAGAGCCACTGCTGCTGCAGCATGGGAGCCGCCTGGGGCAGCCATTGCGAACACTGTCCCAGCAAAACGTCGGACGCCTACCGGCAACTGTGTGGCGGAACCGAGTCCGGTTACGACATAGACGGACACGACATTGACGAATGCGTGACCGTTCCGAATTTATGCCGCAACGGAAGGTGTATCAACACGCTGGGCTCGTATAGGTGCATGTGCAACAAGGGATACAAGCCTGATCATGGTGGCACCAGGTGTCAAGGTGAGTGTTTGTGTCACTCTAATCAATGCTTAGTAGTAACCCCGGTTGCCAAAACGTCCTATCATTATGATGGTTCATCAATAATTGTAACACTTTTATACCAGGCAGTAATCCATCATATCATTCATTATTAAAGTGAATCACTTTTTGTTATAAAAGTATACAGTTATTCGAGCAATGATAGCTAGATTACAATTCAGCCAACAGTCAACTAAAAATTTCAAAATCAGAGATAGAATATAGTATATAAATTAGTTGAATAATTCGTTATAAATTGAATAATGTGAATGAACCATAAATGGTTTGAAGATTTATTTATTGACAAAGGCAATTTTGAACAAGTAATTCAAGTCTTAGTGACGGTGAGGGGGTGAGTGATAATACAGACTTATTTATTTATGATGTTCTGATGGATGAAGAAGAGAGAGTGATAAGTCAGAGATGGGATAGAAGTGCAGTGTGATAGTGCAACTAAAATATATATTGTTTATTCTATTCTAACAACCTACTTGCTACTTATACATAAAGTCTAGTCAATATCAATATTACTTATACTATACTTACAACTATAAACATTTTTATTTTTATGAGAATTTTGAATTCACTATAATTATCTGAGCTTCAAAACTCTTCAATAGAGTAAAAGGCTTTGTTTTTCAACCATCGTTCTAACATAATTTTGAATTTATTTAAAGGGACGGTGTGGGAACTAGGGTGTAATTTATTAAATAGGTCCAGGCTTAGATGAATGTGGCTATTAAATTGACTTAGATTAAATTAGCTTTTAGAATATGATAAAATACATGAATTAGTGACTAGTATTTGCCATTAATATAAGGCGTTTTCTAGTTTACTTTGAGTTATAAAAAGATGGCGCATGCACATGAATGATGGTACCACTTTTATTCATTTTATACTAGGTATAAGCTCTACCATTCAAGATATATAGATCATACGAATGCTAGCATATATATAAATATAATAATGTAATAGTAGCTTGGTATAAAAGTATTACAGATGACAGGACCATCATCATGGTAGGACGTTTGTGCAACCGGGGGTAAATTCAATCGATTTTTATTATTTACAATATTGCAAATTCTGTAACAATCGTAACTCCAGGTTCAGTCGGAAAAATAAATCAAATAAAATAATGATGAATTTGAACTGACCGCGTTCACTGGCATCTAAAGTCAGTGTGCTGTAGAATAAATCACTAATACAACAAAAGAGTCTCATCTACAGCTATTTATCACTTACCTCAGGTACTTTCTGCAGCGTTGCAAAAATAAAAAAATCATTCTATTTTATTTTTTATTCAGCACTATTATAAAACTTAGAGTAAGTCATATTACAAAGAGTTCATTTTGATCTCTATTGTAAGTGGACTGAATGATCACGTTATTGAAGTATTTTTATTTTTATCTTAATACATTTCTGTCAGTTATTTCAAACAACCATTTTTAATTCTACAACAAAAAATCTGGTGTGGCATACACACTTTCCTAACCCCAAATAGATAATATGTGTTAAATTAGAAAGAAGCACAACCTATTTTTTTAATTTTTTTTTAAATTTTGAATTGATTTATTGCCATAAAGAAGATACAATGAAATTATATATATATATCACAATGTAAACATTGATAATAATAAATAAACTTGTTCATCAAATCATCACTACTTTATTGCAATAGAAAAAAAATGGATTGAATTGGCACCAACCAGCAGAAGGATAGAAACCTTGTTCGCTGGTGGGAATAATTCAGTTCAGTCAAAATTAAGTATTATGATTCAAAACTGTCCTTTGCAGATTCAACCATTCAGCACTATTAATAATTTACTCTAAATTACTGTTATCGAAAAAGTAATGTCTCTTCAACCATGGCCTTTGTTCCACATTCAAGCAATACTTTCCATTATTCTTAACATTGGAAGTCATCAGACTTATCAACTTGCTACTTGTATATCCTATTTGTTTTCGTACAAAATCACCAAATCAGAATATTCAACTTTGCACTGTTTTACTTGACGTTCATTATTGGTTGATTTATTCCTTTTATTATCAATTTATTTCTCATTAGCTCGTTCTATTTGTTTGTGCGTTTGCTTGTTTTCTATTCATTAATTTCCCATTATTTTGTTTTGTGACTTTTGTCAGACGTGAACGAGTGCGAGCAAGTGCCGGCGCCGTGTGCATACGCGTGCGAGAACACGGATGGCTCGTTTGTGTGCAGCTGCGCAGCCGGATTCAAGCTGCATGCGGACAGAGTGAGCTGCGTGGATGTGGATGAGTGCCAGACAGGCCAACATGTCTGCCAGCACAAGTGCGTCAACACCGAGGGCAGCTACCAGTGCGCATGTCCCTCCACAGGGTATCAGCAGATCGGCGACAGGTGTTTGGGTGAGTACAGTAGAGTACAGCAAGGTTAATAGAAACAAGGTTGTTCCATAACCTCATTAGATGACAGCGAAAATTTACTCAGGTGAATCTTGGAGCAAGGTACATTTAATTGCTGAACGGTATATCCTAAAAATAAAAGATTAATTGGATAGGAACACATTAAGCTTGAACATAGATAATAGTTATTCATGTATTAAAAGCGTGAAGCGCGACTTTATCGCTCGAGCCAAAACAGTTGCTGCGCGACGCATAGCGGAGCGCAGTAATTTTGCGAGAGCGATAAAGAAGCTTCACGCGCGAATTACAACAATATTTTTCCTACAACTGCAGTTCTGGATTCCAACACAATAAAAACTTTTAGTTTGTAACATCACAGACCGTGCGCGGATTTGGTTAGCGTGCGCCATTGTTGAGGTTATGAGAATTTCATGATCCACCAATGAGAGGCCGTCAAACACAGCTGGCGAGCGGTAAAGTATTTTTTTCGTTCGTCAGTTGACTTTACCGCTCGCTGAGCAGTAAAGAGGTATTTTACAATCAGTAAAGAAATACTTTACGAGCAGTAGTAGGAAAAACTAATTATATCACTTTCTCTTTAAACAGAATAGGAAAATTTAAATTAAAAGCTCCACTCCAAATGCAACCTCGACTCAAACAACTGCATGTGTCCAAATATAAAGAAACTAAATATCTAAGCGTTTTAATAGATGAACATATGAAATAGGGCATGCATGTAATTTATTTACAAGAGAATGAAATACCTATCTTTCAAATTCTAAGAAGCTAAGAAAATTCTAAAAACTAACCACCTTAAACTGTTACGCTCTTTCGTAATCCATCACACAGTGTGGTATAACTGTATGAGGACGCTGCTGCCTGCTACAAGTGCCATCTTGAGGAATTCTTCATAATGCATAAATTAATAATTAAAACAATTTTGAATAAACCTAGACTCTATGCAAATAAATTAATATTTACTGAATTTCAGGTAATGACTGTCAGACAGCTGTACATTATGAATGTAGAAAAATACATAATTGAGAACAAAACTGCTTTCCCTTAACATTGCTTTAACATTTTCATAACTTTCTCTTAACGCCAATAACATTGTCAGCAGCCAATACAGTTTGAGACAAAATTTAAGTAAATTTCAGATCTATAAGACCAATATTTAATCAATTTGGAGACAGTTAATATACATAAGTACTAAAGTCATAAACAAAATTCCCAATCAATACCTCAACAATAGCAAAATAAACAAGAAAATGAAAAATGATACAATTGGATCAATAATACTTTTCTGATCTTTAAGTTTGGAAAAATGACAGTTTTTTTGTTCTGCTTGTGGTTTGCTTACTGGATTTGGTTTTTGACATTTTCGGCTCACTTTTATCGCCCATTAAATCGTCCAACCCTTCCTTTCATCTCCTTCTTCCTCCTACCTTAATATTATGATAAACCTCCCTAGTACGTGGGCAACCATAGTTGGAAGGGGTATTCATCACCACATACAATACAATGCTACTTATATTTTAAAATAGTTGAAGGATTTTACCTTTGAATAATATTGGATTTTGGTTATTTTTTTTTTTTTCATTTTTTCATGTCTTGTATATTATGTATGTTTTGTATTTTATAAATAGAATAAATAACCCGCTCAAATCATCAAAATAGAAAAGTTGACTTCACTATGTACAGAAAAACCATTAACTTGCAAATTTTAGCTCTATTTGTACACTTTTTCAGTACAAAAATTGCTTGGAAGAAATTTGAAAAAAATTATGAGCAACAATTTGAAAAATAAGGCCTTGAAAGATTATTAATTTAATTTGAAGTTACTTGATTATTGTATAATGAAAATTATATCTATATCATAAGAAATCTTTTTTTGAAGGGTGTAATATGTAAGAGTGGTTGACTGGTGGGGGGTAACCCCCCCCCCCCCCTATAAGTCAGCTCTAGTTACGCCACTGGCAATCACTAATTCTTTCCAAAACAAGAGTATTCATTTAAAAGCTCACTTCAAAGTTGAAAAACACTAAAACAGTTCAATAGTCAAAAGAAAGTGGATATAATTTTGAATTTTGTTTCAGAGCCGAAAATGTACAAGTCAAGTCATTTCAATCACATGTTTATTCTTCATATTTTTCTTTTTCTTCTCCTTCTCCTTTTCTTCCTCTTTCTCCTTCTCCTTCTCCTTTTCTTTCTCAGTTTCCTTCTCCTTTTCTTTATCTCTCTCTCTTTCTTCTTCCTTTTCTCTCTCTTTTTCATTCTCTTCCACCTTTTCCTTTCCTTTTTCTTTTCCTTCTCCTTCTTCTCCTGCCTCTTCCTCTAGCTCCTACAATGATTCTTCATTCAAACGACTTCGCATTATTATTCATATCTCAGTTTGTATCTTTGTATCTTATTGTGTATCTTTTGTCTGCATACTTTAGTTTTTATCTCTGTATCTTTTGTATGTGCAGACATAGACGAGTGCAAGAACACAACCAACCCTGTGTGTCCTCCGCCGGGCAACTGTATCAATACGCTGGGCAGTTTCCGTTGCCTCTGTCCACGTGGCTTCAAGCTACACAGCTCGGGAACGTTTTGCGCCGACTCGGATGAGTGCACTGACGACTCCAAGTGTGAACACGGGTGCCAGGTGAATAACTATATTTATTAATTAATATTAGCAGCAATTTCACACGAGACAGTGGTTATTACTATTTTGAAGTGATTGTGACAAATCCGTATTTGGCCTATTCGTCATGGATAGCTATGGGTGTCAGGTAAATTATATCCATTAATAAATTAGTGAAAAAAAATAAGAAGATGAGGTGGAAGAAGATAATGAGAAAGAAGAAGAAGTCGGGGAAGAGGCAGAATTAGAGGGAGAATAATAATAATAAGAGGAAGAAGAAGTAGAAGACGAAGAATAATAATAAGAAGAAGAAGACGAAGAAGTAGAAGAAGATGGAGAGAGAAAGAAGAAGAAGATGGGGAAGAGGAAGAATTAGACAGAGAATATTAATAATAATAAGAAGAAGAAGACGGAAAGAGAAAGACGAAGAAGATGGGAAGAGGAAGAAGAGGAGTAATAATAAGAGGAAGAAGACGGAAAGAGAAAGAAGAAGAAATGTTGAAGATTTAAGGTTGAAAGGGTAGTTAGCTAGAAGTAGTACCAAAAGGCATATGGCAAAGTTCAGCAAGTTCATGGCAAAGTTCACACATTTATACAGGAAGGTAAACATTTTACTTTATTTGTAGTGGTGAAAATGATATTGTGGAAGATATCCATAATGAATAGTAAGACAAAGTTGTCACACCACATTCATTAAAAATCGTGAGATTCTAGTTTCGGTTGTTATACCATTATCAATCTCAAACAAACTGGGAGTTTGTTTATAACAACCTTTTGGTTTATAACAAACTATAACAACGTTTATGTTATAACGACCGAAACTAGTATCTCAAGATTTTTAATAAATGTGGTTGGGACAACTTCGTCTTATTATTCGTTGTAAACATTTTAAATTGATGGATATCTATGGTATTTAGTGAATATTATTAAATATTTAATGTATTTTGGTTTTTTCACACCACAGAACGTGATGGGCAGCTACCGGTGCGGCTGTCCAGAAGGCTTTCTGCAGCATGTCTATTACAATCAGTGCGTGGATGACAACGAGTGCGCGAGTAACCCGTGCGGAAGTGACGGCAAGTGTGTGAATACGCTGGGCAGCTACAGGTGCGGCTGTCCCGATGGATTCCAGTTCGACGAAGTCAGGGTTCTCTGCATACAGGTATATTTATTTTTTGTTAAATTAAATCCAAAATCTCACACATCTAGATCGAAGAACAAAATTTCTTGAAATCCAGTTTCCCACCTCCCGCCTAGTTTTCCAGCAATTTTAGTGCTTATGAGGAAGTGTTCCGAAATTAAGTTTGTGATTTTAGTGCTTATAATACATATTAACTGCCTATCAATACGTTCAATATTACATTTATAAGCGACTTATTGATTTGCGGTGTTTCTTAAACTGTAATTATTAACCAAAGATTGATACAAAACAGAAATTATCAAATTTCACTAAACTAATAATTTGAGTCACAGGACCATGGTTTCGTGTTTTATTGTTTTCAGATTGTTAGTTTAGTGAAATTTGACAACTTCTGTTTTGTTTCAATTATGGAGAGATTTCACAATATTGACATCAGTTCTACTAATTTTATTAACCAACGAGTTTAGAGTAATAAGAAATTGCGATTTATATTATTGAGTACTAGTGGTTCACCCGTGCTTTGCAACAAGGTGCTTAGATTAAGCATGTGATTTTTGGATGTCAACCACCAATACCAATGTAATTCAAAAGAAGGAATAAGGAGCTGCAATATTGATATGGAACTCAATATGTATTGTGCTTTGAAACATTTTTACATCATAGTGACGCATCATGTATCAGCTGTTCTATGAGCTTCCTGCATCGAAACACATTTTGAAACAGTAAAGCAGGAAACCCACTAGCCCGGCACCGGCGGCGCCCGGCGGCGACCGGCGATAACCGGCGACGGCCGGCAATTTACAACAATAACCCACTAGCCCGGCATAGCTCCGGCAGAAACTGGAGCTGACAGAAGAAATGCAGCAGTTGCAATGGAGAGTTCGTCAGATGAGGAGTTATTTGTGATAGTCGCGGTGTGTGCTGAAGAAGAAAAGAGACAGAAACTGAGAAAGCAATTAATAAACATAATAATTAATTAAAAACAAAATTGAATTAAAAATAAAAATTATAAATAAAATTGAAATAAATTAAAAATAAAAATAAAAATTTATTTTTATAATTAAAAATTGAAATAAAAATTAGTTGAAAATAAAAATAAATTAAATTAAAATAAAAAAAAATTAATTAAAAATAAAATTTATTAATTAATTATTGATTAATAAAAATAATGTCATGTTACTATTTCAATTTAATTTGAACCAATAACAAAAATAATCCATGACATCGAAATTCTATCACTGGATCGCCTTTTGTGACTTCATGTCACCTGTCATGCCTCCTATCTCGTCCAGAACTCAATAACTTTTATTACGGTACATCACAAAATCATGTTTTAATTTGTTATTGGTTCAGGTAAGTATTGATTAGTAAGATTTGAGATCAATGTGACTTATTTATCTGCAGTATTTTCGAAACAGCTATTCAATAATTTAATCGTCACTATTTTACTTACTAATCAATACTTAACTGAACCAATAACAAATAAAACATGATTTTGTGATGTGATAAAATTTATTGAGTTCTGGATGAGATGACTGGCGATTAAAAGGTGACATGAAGTCACAAAAGGCGATCCAGCGAAATAATTTCGATCTCATGGAAAATTTTTGTTATTGGCTCAAATTAAATTGAAAAAGTAACATGAAATTATTTTTATTAATTGATAATTAATTTTATTTATTTTTAACTAATTTTTATTTTATTTTTATTTCATTTTTTTTAAATTTTTATTTCATTTTATTTTTATTTATTTTTATTCTATTTTTATTTTTATTTCATTTTTATTTTATTTTATTTCATTTTTCTTTTATTTTTATTTATTTTTTATTTTTTTTATCTTATTTTATTCTATTCTATTTCTATTTTATTTATTTTATCTTTATCTTATTTTATTTTATTTTTATTTAATTTATTCTATTTTATTTTTATTATTTTATTTTATTTTTATTATTTTATTTTATTATTTTATTTTTAATTAATTTTTATTTTTATTAACTGTTTCCTTCGTTTCTGACTCTTTTCTTCTTCAACACACACTGCGACTATCACAAATAAAGAACTCATTGTACCGTTCATGCAGAACCCATGCAATACTGGCATCGACTAGAGAAATGCCGGACAGGCTGCCCGGCAAGAATGCCCCCAAGAGCTTCTGTCGCCGCCGGCCGCCGCCGGTGACGGACAGATATAGTGGGTTGCTGTTCAATGAAAACAACGCAAAGCAATGTTGCCGGTAAGCATCGGTCGCCGCCGGGCGCCGCCGGTGCCGGGCCAATGGGTTTCCTGCTTAATAGTGCCCATAAGTGAAATTTAAACTTTAATTTTGAAAAGACTGAAAGGAAGATCCAAAATAGGTCTTTAAGGTGACTGAATCGAGTTTAGAGGAAGCTTTTTGCCATATTTAGTGTTTCAAATCGATGCCGTTCTTGCAAAATCAATTAGTCTGACATCACACTCCTAATCTCTCTTATTATGCAAAAGAAACAGCACTGGTCTACTGGTTGTAGTGTTTTGAAATCTTTGCCGTTTTTGTAAAATCCTTGACACACACATACAAACACACCTACTCTCTCTTATTATATAGATTTAGTTAAATTAAGGTTACTTTCAACTAACAATGAATATTTCTATAACAAGATTAATCACTGTTCAAAACTAATTGGTAACTGTCAACAATTCAATAATAAGTGTCCAATAATCTGTTGAATAACTTAGTAAGACATGTCTAATAAACCGTTAATACACTCAATAATAAACTAAGCACTCACTACGCTCAATAATTATTGTCACAGTTTTAGTCATACAACAATGCCGAATAACAATCGCACTGTGTTCTACTGCAATGAAATGAACTGTCACTCAAATACAAAATAGTTGAGATTTGAATAAAAACTGACTCACTGCCAACAAACAAAGCCCTCTTTATAGGTTTGTATTCTTCCAGACGTTTCTATTCCAGGTATTTATATTTATACGATATTGTCAAAACAGATAGGCTGTCATCAAGGATATCCTCGAAAATACTAGAAGCAATTTGACAAATTGGTAAAAGAGAGACGAAGATATATAAACAACGAGCGCTCACCCGGTATTCAGAATTCCGGAAGCAACTGTTTACTCAATGCAACACTTGAAGGATGATCTCCTCTTTCTTTCATTTCCTAGCCATAGCAGGTATCTGTTAAATCAGATAGAGATAAGCTGCGTTCTCATAGGTCCTGTTTGTAACGGTGACCGATTAGATTGGCCAGCAAAAAAGACACTGTTCTCTGCTTCCCGGTGGTTCGGAACCCATCTAGAACTGTAGGTCCAACTCATTACCCACGCACAGGTCTCAGACCTATGTGGGCTTCATCCTCAAAAAAAAGTGTCATATCTATTTGCGATGTTTCTTAAACTGTAATTATTAACCAAAGAGTTTAGAGTAACAGGAAAATGCGTTTTATATTTGATTATTTAGTACAATTTAGGTTGTATTTGTTTTCTTTGTCTTTCTAATCAAC